>JAVIAB010000125.1:69126421-69338921 GCA_032433765.1 Megaustenia siamemsis | reverse complement strand
GACCTCGTTTCCTCTTACCTGTTGTTTCTCACATCTTTTGGAAATAAGGTTTTCATGACTTTTAGTCTTTTCATAATTGATCTCAAACCCAATTTTGCTGGTTATTGATGATAGTTCATTTTTGTTTTCCTGCATCGTTTTTATCTGGCTGCTGATGAGACTATGTCATCAGCAAAGTCGAGGTCCTCCAAATGGTCTCCATTTATTCATTCGATGCCTTTATTGTTGACGCAAAATTGCGCACTAAAACGGTGAGGAGACGAAATTGATGCACGCCACAATAAGAAGAGGCAGAATTGGTGCAGTGCAGTGCGCAGAGAGAAAAAAGTGACGTAGAAATAGGATGACGTAGCTGTTTTTGGCTGTTATAAATTTGGCCAAGAGAGAGTGGGTTGGCGGTTGGAGACCGCTGGCCAGAGATGAACTGGGAAAAGGGCAGCTGATCAGTGATCACCTATGCGAGTCGTGCATGGAGGACTCGAGCTGCCAGAGATCACCCACTATTAAAATGAACGTGATTCTTCGGATTGTTCAGTGAGTTCATAGACGATTTGTGTTGTAAAGTGATTTGATGAACTGTTAACATTGAATAAAGAAAATAATACAGACAAAACTATATGGGCCACTGCCAGAATTACAAAAGACAGTAAAATTTATACAGGAAACGACATTGCAGATATAGACAATACTTCAGGCGAACGAAAGATAGATAGATAGAAATAATACGGTTACAGTTACTGAGTACTACTAACTTAATCTTCATATAACTCGTCATGAACATATTCATTATTGTTTCGTTTATACATAGAATACAAATAATCCTACATGGACCGGAAGAACTCAGCCGGCTCGATATCAGATTTAAAATGAGATATTGCTGAGTTTGAACTGACGATTGCAAAGTTTTTTTTTATTTTTGCATTGAAAGCAGCAATGCATGCAAGACGTAACAAAGAAAGTATTTCCAAAAATATATTTACTAAAGTTCTTTTTTTTAACAACTGCTGCTTCACTAGACTTACCTCCTGTCCAGAAGCAACATACATGATAACATGGTTATTATCTTTCATTCCTACTGTTTGTGATGGAATAATTTTCACGTCAAAAATGTCGATGACCTCTGGGAGAATCTCTTCATAAAAATCACCACGAAAGATTCTATTCGGTATTCTTAACTGTTGAGAGAGAGAGCAAAAAAAGAGAAGATCAGAGAGAGAGAGATTATATAAAAGAACGTTTTGTTATTGACAATTGAGAAGATTGCAATAAATGCACCCATGGTGCTGTCTTTTGGCTTAAAATGATATAACACATTACTTGAACGATATTTCTCTTAATTGTCAGATTACTCATATACTGTCATGTTCTCGGTCGTATCCGATCTGCTAAACTGTCTAGTAACTTCTTTTGTTGTCTTCCTCTGTCTTTCTATCCTTCATTTGTTTTTGGTCGTTAAAATATTTTCAAGTTGACCTCTTCTAACATGAAAAATAGAGTAGAAATTATTTCTTTTGAGCATAAAAAGTTATCTTCGAGTTTAGCTTTAATTACAACGTCTTCATTACTTCATTTAATTGAGAATGAATGGCATTAACAACTTGTCTCCAGAAACACAATTTATGTCGCGTGCTGTATCTTTTGCTTACTCTTTCATTGTGTTTTTTGTTTACTCCCCTATATAACCAACTATATATACTATTAGACATATGATGGATGGAGAGACATGCAGAGACAGACATACAGACAGGCAAACTGACGGACAGACTAACAATCAGACAGGCAGATAGATTTTTTTAGACAGACAGACAGACAAAAAAACAAACAGACAAACAAAAAGACAGACAGACAGACAAATAGATAGATAGATAGATAGATAGATAGATAGATAGATAGATAGATAGATAGATAGATAGATAGATAGATAGATAGATAGATAGATAGATAGATAGATAGATAGATAGATAGATAGATAGATAGATAGATAGATAGATAGATTAGATTAGATTAGATTAGATTAGATTAGATTAGATTAGATTAGATTAGATTAGATTAGATTAGATTAGGTTAGGTTAGATTAGATTAGATTTAGATTAGATTTAGATTTAGATTTAGATTAGATTAGATTAGATTAGATTAGATTAGATTAGATTAGATTAGATTAGATTAGATTAGATTAGATAGATTAGATGGATTAGATGGATTAGATAGATAGATAGATAGATAGATAGATAGATAGATAGATAGATAGATAGATAGATAGATAGATAGATAGATAGATAGATAGATAGATAGATAGATAGATAGATAGATAGATAGATAGATAGATAGATAGATAGATAGATAGATAGATAGATAGATAGATATTGGTGATAATAGGATTAAACAAAAGCCCTCCGCTGTGTAGTATAACATGGCGTGTTTGTGAGATCGTGCCATATGATCACAAAGAACGGCAAAGAACGCCATTAATGATTTTTTTCTTAACTCATTTGAAGGGGTCACACATGCGATACAGGCCTCTTAGCTAGATTGTCGTAATAGATGACGGTGTGCACTGTCCTGAAGAGCTTCGGCCTCAAACCATCATCCCCTCTCCGCTTTCCAGGTCACAAGGCTGTACTCAAAGTTGGTAACCCTGTGAGGTTGTTGCGTAATCTCAACCCCACCCAAACATTACAATGGCACCATATTGTAAATAATGGAGCCGCGATAGCTCAGTGGTTAGTGAACTGGACTACAAAGGACAAGAGGTAGGGTTCGATCCCAACCGACGGCTTCCGGTTCACCCAGCCTTTAATGGGTACCGGATTTTTTTTCTGGGAAAGTAAAGCGGCATGGGCGTAATACCGATCACATTACCCCAAAAATCATGTGCCGAAGGTCTGTAAAATTTATGGTCACTAACACCATATTCCGTATACGCCAATTGGCGTGACGGGGGTACTTGACTTTTTTACTATATAGTAAATAAAGCACCACCACAAGAATGTCATTAGGGCTACATCGTTCATATTTTGTTAGGAGTGCATTGGTATTTATGCTGCTTCCGATATCAGTAACATCATCAGTGTACTTTTGCAATGTTTACTGTCCTGAGATAAATATATTATATGTAAATGAAGAAAACCTGCGTTGTCTAGTCGATCACGTGTTTTGTGACGCATCATCTACTGTTATTACAACTTAATTATTACCTGAGTACTAGTGTCTTTCTTTCTTCTTTCTTCACTTCCTCTTGTGCTCGTTTGGGTGTCGAGGGAAGTTCTTGTTCTCGCCTTTCGCAGGCCTCACTCATTGTTAATTTGTTGCTTTCTTGTGATGTTGTTTGTTCATCTTAATCTGGGTATACCTCTAGCTCCTTTCCCTTCTCCTCTTTTAATGTATGCATTGTATGGTAAGGAATCGCACGGCATTCTTTCTAGATGGGCAATCCAGTTTATTTGTTGTTTCTGTAAATAGTTTAGGATTGACTCAATGCCTACTCTTTCTCTTACAATATCATTTCTGATTCTGTCTTTTCTGGTTAAACCAAGAGTTTTTTCTCAGAGATCGCATCTTTGTGCTAATAAGCTTTCTTTTGTGCTTAGACGTAGCTGACCATGTTCGGCCTAGGTAGCACAATGCTGGAATTAATATACTCTGTATAAGATGTTTCTTGGTAGGAATAGGTAATGCTTGTTTTGAAATATAGTGGAAAGTTGTCCCGATTTTTGGTTTACCGTATTGTATCGTAAAAAAAAGGGGGGAGGGGGGGGGGGGAAGTACCCCCGTCACACCAAGTGGCGTATAGGGAATATGGTGTTAGTAACCATACATTTTAGAGACCTTCGGCACATGATTTTTGAGGTAATGTGATGGTATTATGGCCATGCTGCTTTACTTTCCCATAAAAAAAATCCGGTACCCATTAAAGGCTGGGTGAACCGGAAGCTGTCGGTTGGGATCGAACCGTACCTCTTGTCCTGTGTAGTTCAGTTCACTACCCACTGAGCTATCGCAGCTCCCATGATATTGTATCGTATGTCTATTTATGTATCTATTTTACAATCTTCAGAGAATCTTGTTCCCAGATATTTAAAGTGTATTACTTGTTTTATAACTTGATGTTCTAATGTTATGTTTAGTGTCTTCTTTTATCTCCCTATTGATTTTACTTCTGTTTTTTTCAGTACTTATTTTCATATTATTCATTTTACATTCTTTACTCAGGAACTGTAGATGTTGAAGTTTTCTTTATTGGAAAACTATTAGGCCCTGGTCGTCAGCAAAACGTAGTTCATTTATATCTCCACACAGTGATTGGGCAACCCTGCATGTTTTGTCAATGTAAGGGATAAACAAGAGTGGCGACAATACGCAGCCTTGTCTTACTCAATATGTTACTGCGCTCTGATCACTCTTCTGCAGTTACTATATAAGCTCTTGCAACATCTCATGGGGTGATCATTTACTCCGTAATGAGCCAATGTTTGCCATAATATAGTTCTTTCCACCCTATCGAAACGTTCACTTGTTCGAACAAATTCTACGTACAGATTCTTTAGTTATCCTATGTTATCTACCAGCTATCTCAGTGAAATATGGCATCTGTGCAGCTTCTATTTTTCTTAAACCCCATCTGTTTTTCCACCAACTGGGATTCCATATCTTGTTTCTATAATCTTTGCATACATTTTGCCCACTTGGCTCAGCAGTTATATACCACGGTATTATGAACATTCTCTTTCGTTTGCTTAATTCTTTCAAAATGGAATTATTATAGCTAGTTGTCAGTCATAAGGTGTTTGTTGTTGTACCCATGCTGCATTGACAACTCTGTACCCATCTGCTACTATACGCTCTTGCTGCTTGGATTATCTCTAATGGTAATATATCTACACTTGACGATGTGTATTTCGGCGACTGTTTGAACACTATTTCTACCTCTGACAGTTTTTCTGGTTCTAGTGATGTCATTTCCTGGTCACATGAATCCGAAAGACGCTCATGACGACCAGGGCCTAATAGTTTTCGAAATGTGTGTGTGTGTGTGCACGCGCGCGTGTGTGTGTGTGTGTGAGTGAGTGTGTGTGTGTGTGTGCTAGCCATGGCTCATATCTAGGTGTGTGTCATGTTAGTCATATCTCATATCTTGGTGTGTCCGTGTTAATCATGTCTCATATCTGGATATGACGGATCTGGCGGACTTTCAATGTGACGTTCTGTCTGTGGGGGCGATCAACACACTTAACCTGACAGCTGACTTCATGTGAGAGTCTGGAACCCTACTCTGACTGAGTCCTGATCGCAGAGAGAGAGAGAGAGAGAGAGAGAGAGAGAGAGAGAGAGAGAGAGAAATACATCTGTTCCTACTGAAATTCCTTTCATTGCTCTAACCTAATACATCTGTTCCTACTGAAATTCCTTTCATTGCTCTAACTTAATGCATCTGTTCCTACTGAAATTCCTTTCATTCTGAAACAAGTGCAACGCATCAAATACTTGGGCACAATAATAACATCAGATAGAAGAAGCACCCTAGAAATAAACAGCAGAATAACTCATGCCAAAATAACATTTCAGAAAATGAAATATATCTTATGCAACAAATCTGTGTCAATAGAAGTGAGAAAGAGAGTTCATCGGTGCTATATAGAACCAATTCTGACCTATGGAGGTGAATCATGGACAGTAGACAAACAAATGAAAAGACGGTTAGAGCCCACAGAGATGGTATTTCTCAGAAGAATGTTGAAAGTTCCATGGACAGCTAAAAAGACCAATGAGAAAATTATCAAAGAGGCCAACACAAAAAGGATACTCCTAAAACACATCAGAAAGTTACAATCAACATTATTCGGGCACATCATGAGAAAAGATGAAAGTTGGAATACTTAGTTGCAACTGGCAAAATAAAAGGAAAGAGAAAATACTGGATAGCTTGGTGTCATGGCATGGAAAACAATCAACAACAGAACTGATACGATGCACTGTATATAGAAGATTGTATATTAAGGACATGATCGCCTACGCCAACAGCAATGGCACCTGATGATGATGAGAAATCAATCTGGTTTATGTTCCAATTCCTAATTATTCTCTATTGTGGGAACAGCTATTTTAATTAGCTCAATACCAGACTTAATAATGCAGCTAAAATACCACCGTGTATCTTCGTAGTATGTTTAATATGTTTAACGCTGAATTTAATATAGGTCCTTTATTTTGTTCAAAAGGTTTTAGTAATTTATGTAATTATCTTCTTGCTAATGGTAAAACAAATTACAAATGAACATGAAGAAACAATGAAAGAGAAAAATAAAGAGAAAAATACATAAAGAAGTAAAGACAAATCCATTTTGACTATGACGGATGGTGAATAGAGATATTTAAAGGACATGATAGAGTGAAATACAACCGTCGACATTTCGGTTGTGAATCATTTTATTCGTACTTGATTTAATAAATTAAACGTAGCACACAATCAGCATACAGATAAACACTAATGGGATGATTACAATGATGTAATCCTCTCTACTGGAACATGTGTGACAAAATTGAGTGAACTGATTTGTGTGTGTGCGTGTGTGTTTGTGTAAATGTGATATATCTCTAAATGCATACTCGGATTATGAAAACGTAACGATTGAAAAATTAATATATCATGTAGAAGATTCACAAATGATCAACGTCTCACAAAGCGAAAACACAAAATGTGTGGTACACATGAGGCATATTAAGGACCCAAAAAATGAATATGGCTGACCATCAGGAAAGAGACCCATCGTGTCCTATTCCAAAGAAAGACATGAAGAGGGATTCTAACTTAGAAGAAAGACAAGGTAAAGGCGGTAGAGGCAGACCAACACTAAAATGAGCATCTAACATCAAAAGATGGACAAGTCAGCCGATGACAATCTGCGTTACCAAAGCAAGAGACAGAGGTATGGTAGCCAACCCCCGATACGGTCGGATATGGCACTCAATGATGATTTTCGATAAATGTTATTTAGATGTTGGTGTGGTCAGATCAGTATTATGTTTTTATTCTTTTACATCTCTATATATATGCAATAAACCAAACCATATAGAGTGGGACATACCTGTTTATATTTTCCATCGCTTGTCAATACTATAATGTTGTAATGGTTCAAACTTATCTGACTCATTCTGTTGTTTATCGTGGATATTCCTTTTAAAATATGTATAGAGACCACAGACATGTTTTTCAAGTAGGTGAAGCACATCAGTGGATATGAATACACACTCTGGACGTACTTGTTCTCTGTTTTTGGGTTGCATATCTGCATCTGTTTATACAAACAAGTTAAGTTAATGCTAACATGGATGTAGGCATTTAAAAAAATGTAATTTCTAGTTTTCTTTGAATATCTATCTATTGACCTTTCGAGCCGTTGCCGGCCCATAGGGCGTAGACCAAGATACACCTTCTCATATCTGAATTTTTGTTCTAGCAGTTTTCTTTTAAAGATATTTTATCAAATCTCGCCATTTGTCTCTGTTCTGTGCAAGCAGCTCTATATCATTGAGGGAGCCGAATCCTGTTGCTCTTGCCTCTCTCATCAATGTTCTTCTCAGTGTCTCCCTCGGTCTTCCTCTTTTTCTCTTACCTGTTGTTTCCCATATGAGGGCCTGATTTGCTATTCTTCTTTGAATATACATACATATATATACTTTCCAATGCTGGCTGTCACCCGATGAAGAGACTAATGGGAAAAACGGTCGGCTGGGATAGACAAAGGGTTGTGACTGTATAATGGTAGTATTTCTGCTAGGGTTCTAAAAAAACATATCTGAGGTAGACAGATAGCTACCAGAATTTGGAATGTTTTGGTTCAATCAACTATAATTCTACCAGCAATGCCTAAAAATACACATGCTTAAATACATATACATATGATATATATATATATATATATATATATATATATATATATATATATATATATATATATCTGTGTGTGTGTGTGTGTGTGTGTCATTGATAAATGGGTAAAATGCCATAGAATGGAGCTTCCAATTAATTTACAACAAAAGGTAGAATACATAATTATTACAGGAAACGATGGTATTGCAAGGCCTAAGAAAAAACATCTCTGAATACAAGAACGTAGGGAACCACCGGAGTATGCTATAGCAGAGGGGCGCAGAGAATACGCTGGACAGCTAAAAGGTGTGATAAGAAAGTACAAAAAAGGTCAGAACGAAAAGAAACCTAATAAAAAAACAGTTGGCATATATATTTTTTTCAGTGGGCGTATATAATATATATATATATATATATATATATATATATATATATATATATATATATAAATATATGTGTGTGTGTGTGTGTATATATAAATATATATATATATGTGTGTGTGTGTGTATATATATTTATATATTTCGATTGTTTATTAGCTATGTGTGTATACGAATGTGATATATTCGTGTCTTTTGACGGCAGTGAACCCGTTCGGATCTTACACGATGAAGAATACTGCGGGCAAGCTGCTGGAGAAAATAGTTGCCAGTGTCATCATCTGTCACATTGAACAGATACGCAGATTCCCACCCACACTAGGAGGTTATAGATATAACAAAGAGATATGGCTCAATGCGGCTGTCTTCGCCTATGACGTCTTCGAAGTCTTCCACAGACGAGAGGAGACATGTGCTACTGCTATAGATCTCGACGATGCATACAACAGGGTACCATTTGAATACCCCATGCACATGCTCCTCAAACTGGCGGTGCACCCCTTCCTCATTAGATGGATCGCTGCTGCATTGTTTCAGAGGAAGGTGATACTCAGATGTGGAAGTTGGTCTTCCGAGCCAACATACATTTGTCCAGGGCTGTCACAAGGCTCACCATTGTCACCAGTTCTATTTAACGCGCAGACAAATTAGTTAAAGAGGGAGGGAGACTACCACAAGAGAACCATCCGCTCAGTTATGATGAAGCTAAATCCATCCTCAATGGTCAGTTCGATGAAAAATGGAAACGAGAACGCCCAAAGCATAACGAGAGGAACGGATACCATCAACTATCAAGGAGGGATCAAGTCAACATACTTCGCCTACGTACTGGCCACAATAGAATGAGAAATAACATGTTCACCAAATTCAAAATAGGTACAACCAGCCTATGCCACTGTACACTGGACAATATGACTACAAAACATGTTCTACAGGATTGCCCCCAGTACACAGACCTGAGAAGAGCAATGTGGTCCACGCCCACCTTCCTGGAAGAGAAACTATATGGGGCAATCGATTCGCTTAAAAAGACAGCTGACTTCATGAGAGAGTCTTGAATCCTACTCTGATTGAGTCTTGATCGCAGAGATAGAGAGAGAGAGAGATTTAACGTGTACACAATAACGATCACGAAACAACAGCTGGATGGGAAGGGAAGAACTATGACTTTTGCTGATGATATTCTGGTATATCGACTGGGAAGAGACAGAAGGAAAATCGCCTCCACCATGCAAAACGAACTCGTTCGAATCTCTTCCTGGTGTGGAGTGTCAGTTGTCTTGGATAATAGTAATAGAGCATCAGTTGCCTTGGTTCTCACGTAAACAATCATATTGTTTACAATACAACACCGGTGGTACCAATAGGGGCTGATGAGGTGACCAGGGACAAGTTAATGACATACTTCGGAGTTAAGTTTGAACGCAGCCTGTGCTTTCGGCACCGACCACATTGACCATGTGACAACAAAATCCCGCAAAGGATTAGCCGCCTTCAATGTCATGGCAGCTGCCAACATCGAGCAGAGGTTACTTGCTCTTTTGTTCCAGGGACGAGTCCTCGGACCAATCGAGTATGCCCTGGCAATTCTTACTGACAGTACGACTCAAATTGATAGGCTGGAGAAAATACAGAATGAAGTCATGCGCATTATCTTGGTCTTGTACGAGGGACGCTCCCTGTGTAGCAATGAGTTACATTCTTGACTTTCCAACCATGGATGACAGAATCAAGATCTGGAGAGCACGAGCATACCTGAAGATTCTTCTACCTTTTAGCTCCCAGTGGAGCATAGGTCTTCAACAAACACTTTCCAAGTCGTTCTGTTTTTTGCAATTCTTTTAAGATCATTCCATGTCTTTCCCATCATCTTCATCTCTGCTTCGATCTGTCTTCTCCAAGAATTCCTTGGTCTTCCTCTTTGTCTTTTCCCCTGGGGATTCCAAAAAAGGGCCTGTTGTGTAATACTCTCAGTTGGCTTCCGTAGTGTGTGTCCTATCCATCGCCATCGTCTTCGCTGTATCTCTTTATCCACTGGTATTTGACCGGTACATTTCCATAATTCCACGTTAGTGACTTTGTCCTGCCATTTCCATCCCTTTATTCTGCGCAAGCATCCATTAATGAAAGTCTGTACCTTCGTGATTGTCAATTTTGTTATTCTCCATGTTTCACAGTCATATAATAGGATCGACTTAACATTTCAGTTGAAAATTTTTATTTTTGTATTTAGCCTAATTTCTTTGGATTTCCATATGTTTCCCAGTGCAATGAAAGCTCCTCTTGCTTTTGATATCCTTATTTTGGTATCATTTTCTGTTCCTCCCTCTTTATCTATATTACTGCCCAGATATATGTAAGATTGTACGTCTAGTAGAGGTATTTCTCCTAGTTTTATTTGGTTATTGCCAACTGCATTAATTCTAAAAATGTTGGTCTTATCTCTATTAATCTTTAGTCCTAGCTGTTGTGATCTCTCATGTAATATACTCATTTTATCCTGCATCTGTTGATGGCTGTGTGATAGGAGAGCTATGTCATCAGCAAAGTCTAAATCATCAAGTTGCTTGGTCAGTGACCACTGGATTCCATTTCTGTTGTTTTTAGTTATTTTCATATAATCTAAACTATCTTCACCTGAAGATTAGTGCAGATCATGAGCTTCCATTGCACCACGTGCTCGACACAGGGAATGGTGTCACGCTAAAAAGAGGCAAATCATAGGTAGGCGGAGCAGAAGATGTCGTCAAACAGGTCTGTGGGCTTACAAATATCAAAGCTGGGGAGGAGTGGATACCGGTGCCTACGTCATTCAAGAGGTCTTTCTCGTGTATTGTCACACTCGACAGGAATTGTAGGGAACAGAACTCAGTCGTGGTCAATGCGGAGGTCAATGGTCCCATCTGCGATAACAAGGATGAGAAAGATGCAGTCATCTATACAGACGGATCTGTAATACGCCACCAAAGAAGTGTATGGGCAGTTATAGCACGCTCGGCAGGCAGAATAGTCAGAGAAGACTGGTGCATACGCCATGACCATGAGTAGCATGACAATGTAGTTGATGGCAGTGACCAAGGCATTCAAATGGTTAGAGTCACAAGACTACACCCACGCATGTATACTGAGTGATTCCATGAGCATGATAAAAAATGTGGAGCCAGGTTCTGTACGCATTCAATGGTTAGAGTCATTGCAGAAGTCAAAAATACGTAAGATCACCTTTATCTATGTTCTTGGATATGCGGGAGTACGGGGAAGTGAAAGAGCGGACAGATTGGCTAGCTGCGTTGTGGTTGAGGACGATAAATCTATGGATCGGGCGGACATCATCAATGTCCTCCGAGATGTGGGAAGAGCACAGGACTTCGAACACCACAAATCGATGTCACTCCTTCGGATAATAGAGATGGGAGTTAAGATGGGCACAGCAGGAAATGATAAACTTAGTGGGCGTAGAAGAAGATTTATCAACCAACCCAGAACTGGAGTCGTCAGTCGCTGGACTCCTCGGAACTTGTTGAGGGGGGGGGGGGGGGGGGGGGGATCTGAGCACGCATGGACATGATCGGAGTGCAATGATGATGGCCCGCAAATAACTCAATAACTCAATCTTCCGTCTGAGGTTAATAAAGTTTTGAAATATTTAAAATCATTTACCTGTTTTAATATTGTTCCACTTGTCTTTGTTTTGCACTAAGGTGATGTCTTTTTCTTTGCTGTTAACATTACCTCTGTCTTTTTGCTATTAAGACTGAGAACTTTATTTTTGCTTTCCTTCACTATAATATCTAACATTTGTTGTAATTCATTTTCACTCTTAGCTATTAAGACTGTATCATCAGCATACCTTATATTATTTATATTATGAACTCCGATTGTTATTCCAGGCATGCCCTTATGTATCTTAAAATAATCTCACTATACATATTAAACAAATCTGGTGACAGCACACAACATTGCCTTAGACTTTTTTATTTGTTGAAACATTCCCAATTGATTTCCAGTTTTTATGGCCGCTGTTTGTTGCCAGTACATGTTCTTTATTATTCTTAGATCTTCGCTGTCTACGTTTATGCTGTCTAAAATTGTGATTATTTCTTGGTGCTTTACATTGTCAAATGCTTTGGTTTAACCAGAAAAGAACCTCTAGACAGAGGAATGCGGATTGTCAATACAAACACGGACAGAAGTTGAAGGAATACTTGACAAGGAGGAACAGAATAATATACAGCGTAAAATGATAACTGTCAGTTTCTTGAATGAAGTATACCCACACGACCTATTGATTCGGGTGTACACAGATGGATCAGCATATAATGAAGTAAAAAAAATTGGGGAGAACGGGCATACATAGAGTACCGAAATAACACTGGGGATATGAAAAAAAATAGCAACAGTGAAATATTGTCACAATTACGATGCAAAACTACAAGCAATAAAGTTGGCAAGAGAAAAACTGCTGAACAGTAATCTTAGCCCACAGCCTGTAGTGTTTTTTGACCGATGCAAGATCAGTACTCCAGGCACTGCTATCCAGAAAATTGCCACAGCTGCAGACCTTATTGACGAGAGTGCAGATCAGCTGGCAAAAGAGATGCAAAAGGAACACAAACAGATTGACCGGTTACAAACCATCAGAAGAAACAGATAAACAAATCATTCAGAAGACCGCAAGTCCCAAATCAGGGTGTATTTCATAATATGAATAGATGGGAGCAAGTTATCGTCATACGCCTCAGAACAGGACACAGTCGACTACACCGACACATGTATACAGCAATCAAAATCGGCACTTCAACTATATGTACATGTGGACAAGCGTCCCAGACTGCTGGACACATATTTCAAGACTGTACTGAATATAGAAAACTAATGACAATCCATTGGCTCATAGATAGAACAATGCAGACAAAACTATACGGGCCACTGTAAGAATTACAAAAGATGGTAGAATTTATACAGGAAACGATGTTGCAGATATAGACAATACTTCAGGCGAACGAAAGTTAGATAGGCAGATAGATAGATAGATAGATAGATAGATAGATAGATAGATAGATAGATAGATAGATAGATAGATAGATAGATAGATAGATAGATAGATAGATAGATAGATAGATAGATAGATAGATAGATAGATAGATAGATAGATAGATAGATAGATAGATAGATAGATAGATAGATAGATAGATAGACTGACTGACTGACTGACTGACTGCCATGACATCCATCACGATGCTACTCGTGGTAAAAATATATGAACCACGATCTTCTTTGACTATTCTGCCTGGTGAGGGTACTTTAAAAGTGCATGCACTCCTTTATTGTCATATTACGGATCCATCTATATAGATGACTGCATCTTCCTTATCGGTGTTATCACAGATGACACCGTTGACCTCCGTATTGACCATGTCTGCTCCCAACATTTCTTGTCGAGTGTGACAATACACGAGAATGTGCCCCTGAAAGACGTAGGCACCAGTATTCACTCCTCGCCAATGTTGATATTGTTAAGGAAACAGGGAAATAATTGCAATGCTGTGGTAAAGCTGGTAGCAAGGACCCAGAAGTCTTCTTCTTCCTCTTTCCTTCCTCATCTGCCTTTCAGCGTCGAGGGGAGATATAATTTGCGGTCTTTTGCTCTTCTGTTCGCCTCTGCTGCTGTTATGTTTCCCAGTGCTTCTAATATTCCATCGATCCATCTTTTTCGTGGTCGACCCTTGGGTCTGGTGTTCTCACAACGTTTGTTGAAGGCTCGTTGTGTTGTGTTTTGTTCTTTCTTCCTTGTCACGTGGCCGAACCATTTTATCTGTTGTTTCCTTATATATTATATGGCTGGGGCTATTCCTAGCTTTTTTCTCAGTTCTTCATTTCTGATCTTATCTCTCAGACTGTTTCCTGTCATTCGTCTAACACATTTCATCCCTGTAGAGGTTATTTTGCTTATTGTTCTTGCATCTAGAGTCCAGGTCTGGCATTGGTAGCACAACGTTGGGTGACCCAGAAGTGGGGTGTGATAAACACTCCAAGGTATGGTGACAGCTTTAAAAGGAAGGAACACAACACAATACTGACGTTTCGGCATGTGGCCTTCTTCAGAATACAGGGACAACGACAACAAACGGTGAAGAATAATTATCTATATCTACATGTTAGATGATCAAGTGGAGGGAGAGGAAAGTAGGATGCTCAAATAAGAAAGGAGAAAGAGAGAGAGAGAGAGAGAGAGAGAGATGTGTATGCTACATGAGAAGAGGTAGAACGAGCGTCGAAATATATAAAATAGAAAGATGAGGAAGAGCTCGAGACTAAAGAGTAGAACTAAAATACTAAAAAGTGAATAATGTATCATTAAAAGTATATGAAAATGACTTAGCTCGAACAACCGATCTGTCCTCTGTGATGGAATACACCAGAATAACTTAGTCAATTCAAGCAAAAATCGGGAAAGCATCACGTAACGAAATTATGCGTGGTTAAGATAGACAAAGGACATGGGTCGTAGGAACCGGGGGGGGGGAATTGACGTGCCAGCCAGACTGCTGTGTAAACAATAGTCGTGGGTAAAGTAAAATTAGAAGCCCAAAACAAAGGCCCGAGTGGGCATAACTGTGAAAACAAAAAACGGGGGAAGGGGAAGAAGGAGATGGGTGGCCTCATAAGTCTACTCGGACAATACAGGAGGGTAACGCAACAAGAGGTTCAAAGAAAGGGTGAATAAAAAGTCAATGTAGTGAACTGAGAGATGAGTAAGAGAGGCAGTCTCTACAGAATGTATGGGCTGGAAATGGATGAATAGAGAGGTAGGTCGAAGAGGGGATGGATAGGGAGAAAGTATATACCAGAGGAAGAGATATGGAGAGGAATAAGAAAACAGGTATATGTAAAGTAGGTAGATGTATTTCTTGCAAAAATCATTATATCGGCGCGGCACAGTAGCTTATCAAGAATGGGCCGTCGTTGATTTATTGACACACGGTTTGGTATTGATTTATTGACACACGGTTTGGTATTGATTTATTGACGCAGGGTTTGGTATTGATTTATTGACGCACGGTTTGGTACGGTATACAACGCGCGCATACTTTAGGTCTAATCTCTCGCACTTTGACTATTGCCTGCAGATTCCTGCGCGTTTGCTTTTTTTTTTTTTTTGCCTTCTTAGATGTTGTCGTTTAGATCGTATCTGTTTCATCGCCATTGGTTATTGGTTATTGGTTATTGGTTATGGAAGGCCTCGGAATCACTGCAAAACGAATTAAAATCCATAATTGCTCAACCGCCCGTGCCAGTGGAATCAGCCGAATTACTAACACATCTCCCAAACAAAGAAAGGTAAATGTAGTCCCCATCATTGCAGTCTCAGCACACGCCAAAAGACATAAGGCGAAACCGCGCAGAAAGTGACCACAGCCAACTGTTCCCTGTCATACGATATTATCATTCATCGTAAACAAGCGGGATATCGAAACATGATCAAAACGGATGAGACACACAGCTCACGGTGTACTTGTCGTTAATTTCGTCGTTGAACGTAGGCGATCTGCCGAGGATGGTCTAGACCCACGAGCACCCAATTGGTCGCACGGTCCACAACCCATTTTCACGTTAAAGACTGGCTAACCACAGTCATGCAGCTTTTCAGTACGTGTATACACAAACACTTGATATATTCTATATATATTCTGGAAAATTCTTATTCAGAATCACACAACATGAAAACTACACTTTTAATCAAACCGGCGAAAAGAGTACCACAATCCTGTAATAATTCATCAGAGAAATCTCACCGATAATGAACACAAAATGAAAATGACGATCCTTCGACGAACCGGCAAAAATAATACCGCCATCTAGTGAAACACCGAAAGTGGAGCCATATAGGTCATATGACAACGTTGACATATGGTGGCATAAATAGTATTGTGAGACGCATATGTGGCGTAAAGACTGATACATATTCAAGAGATGGCACTACAGTTGCTCTATATACTTTTATAAACCTTTCTTCTGAAACTATAAAAAGTTTTCTATTAATAATACATGTTTAACTCATTGAGTGTTTGGACAAAGACAGATGAGATGGTCATCTGGAAAGACAAGCTATACTGGAAAAGACTGAAAACAACGGCTGATCGATACAGCAGCTCGCAAGTTTACAGTCTATTAGCTATAGAAACATCACAGAATAAATGACCCAATGATTCACATACAAGTGTGGGAAGGGGGGGGGGTGGGAATGATGAATAACACAGTGATTTTACGGGGATACGACTCAGATCGACCAACAAATTTCGATTTCAGAACAACGGCTGGAACAAAAACGTATCTATGGCAGGATATTCTCAGCATAGAAGAACATGAAGATACAAAGATTGAAGAAGAGAGGTGCAAGTACATTATTAACAGCTCAACAGCGCACTGTCTCGACAAAAAAGACGTCAGAAGATCTCAGTCAGGAGTCAATCCACAGAACTGAGAATATTCAAGTCGAGCTGCGATGAAAAATTAGCTCACCTCTTTGACGGGAAGAGTGAGAAGATCAAATCTCCTTTGGCCTGCGACACAGTAAACTACTAGAAGTTAGACAAGTCGTTAACAAAAGCCATAGAGCATTACAATAAACGACAAGAATTAGACACGAAAGAAGTAAGGACGAGCACGGAACCGAAGAAAAACAGACGACAAAAACAAATAAAAGATATCTAGATATAGAAAAACCATGCCAGAAAGCAGTTAAAGAGAGCTAGAGAAGCAGAGAAGGAAGCATTACATCAGGTGTGGCAATACCTAAATTCTAACACAATGCCCTGTGCAAAGCAGAAAGACTACTAGAAAAGTAGAACAACCAAGACGTTAGAGAGACATTCATCAAAAGCACATTCAAGTTTGCAAATGAACTGTTTGAATAACAAAGATCTAGAACATTGACAGTCAGCAAGGAAGAGCTGTACACAAACCTGAGAGAGACCAAATCGGACAGCCAGAGAGACGAACAGCTGAAGTCTATGACAGCTCCGATGCGGTAAAGCAATCATGCCACACTTTTCAACGATATCCCTCAGATACTACAAGAAGTGACAAATGTAATCCACAGAGCTCGTAACAACTCAGCCCCAGGTCCACACAGAGGTACTGAAACGACTATATCAGCTGCTCAGGCTTGCATAGAAAAGGCAGTTTTCAGGGATGGAAGAAGGCCAATGGAGTGTAAATCTCTAAGGAACAGAACTCAAAAGATAGTATGCAGTTCAAATCAATCTCACTACTGAACTTTGAATGGAAGACATTCTTCTATATAATCAAAAAGACTCACGTCGTACCTCATGGAGAACGAGTACATAGATACTGCTATACAGAAGGGAGGTGTTCCTGAATGCTTGTAGCACGTAACAATAAGGGAGGCGATACCGAGAGCGAAGACGGAAAAAGCTAAATCTAGACGTATTATAGTTGGATCTTACCAATGCATAATGCTCAGTCCCACACCAGATGATTAGGTAGGTTCTCCGAATATACTAAGTGCCTCTGAGTGTGACAGCCATGCTTAAAATGTATTTCACCGGCTTCACAGTGCGTTTCTCCACAAAGAAATATACGAGTGGATAAAATTATCGTCGCCTAGACGAGATCATCTTGTGCTACCGGGTGAGTTCCAAACCAAAGAAGTCACGGAGCCTCTCTATCAGACAAGGGTAGAAAAAGAAAGTCAATTCAGTATAGAGAACCAGAGGATCCCTGACTTCATCGAAGAGCCACTAAAGATTCTCGTTAGATGGTGTGACGTTCTATTGAAGGTCACGAAGGCCGTCCATGTAACAGAGTAGAGACATGTATAAGAACTGGTAATAAAGTACCCCCATCACGCCAAGTGGAGTATAGGAAATATGGTGTTTGTGACAATACATTTTACACACCTTCGGCACATGATTTTTGGGGTAATGTGGTCGGTATTACGGCAGTGCCGCTTTACTTTCTCAGAAAAAAATCTAGTACCGATTAGAGGTTGGGTGAACCGGAGCCCTCGGTTGTGATCGAGTCCTACCTTGTGTCCTTTGTAGTCCAGTTCACTAATAACTGAGCTATCGCGGCTCCCATAGTCATATGTGCACATATACATATATATATATATATATATATAAATAGTGCGTAAGTAAGCATGCGTGTGTATAGTAATTGCTTCTAGAAATTTAGTCGAGGAGGAGAATAATTCCAAAACTTTGGTGGACACTATCTTCTCACACGTTATTAGAACAATTCCAGAACCATTCGGCCCCCTTTGCTTCGTCCAACCGAACATGAGGCCCATTTGTCTCCTGACAAGGTCAAGGCAAGCATTGCAATGAAATTGCATTTCTTTCGTTTTTACTAATATTTTCTTTTCTTTCTAAAATAAAAAATAAATAATCAAGCCGCTATGTAGTTTTAGTTTATTAACATGATATAATGTGGATTTGTGGAAGGAAAGGGCACCAATAATGCAATATACATCTTAAGAACATTGATAGAAAGATCTATAGAGGTAAAGAAAGATCTATATATGTGCTTTATAGACTACACGAAAGCATTTGACAAAGTAAAGCACGTGGAAATAATAAATATGCTGGAGAAATTAAACATTGATGGCAAGGATCTGCGAATCCTAAAAAACATGTACTGGCAACAAACAGCAGCTATACGAATGAACAACCAAACAGGACAGTTCCAAAACATAAAACAAGGAGTCAGACAAGGCTGTGTTCTGTCGCAGGATTTGTTTTTACTTTACAGCGAATATATTATGAGATAAATAGTAGACAACAAAAAAATTGAAGTCAACGGTCACAACATCAATAATTTGCGATATACGGATGACACAGCCTTAATAGCAGAGACAGGGAACGAACTACAAGAAATGATATACATAATAGTAGAAGAAAGCAACAAGAAAGGTCTCAGTCTGAAATGTAAAAAAACAGAAATAATGGTTATATCGAAGAAACAATCATCACCATCATGCAGCATAAAAATAAACGAGACAAATCTGAAACAAGTACAACGTTTCAAATACTTGGGCACAATAATTACATCAGATGGGAGATGCACCACAGAAATAAAAAGCAGAACAGCTCAGGCCAAAATAGCATTTCAGAAAATGAAAAATATCTTATGCAACAAATCTATGTCAATGAAAATGAGAAAGAGAGTTCATCGGTGCTATATAGAACCAATTCTGACATATGAAAGCGAATCATGGACAGTAGACAAACAAATGAAAAGACAATTAGAGGCCACAGAGATGAGATTTCTCAGAAGAATGTTGAAAGGTCCCTGGACAGATAAAAAGACCAATGAGGAAGTTCTCAAAGAGGCCAACACAAAAAGGGAGCTCTTAAAAAACATCAGAAAGAAGCAATCAACATTTTTCGGGCACATTATGAGAAGAGGAATGTTGGAATACTTAGTTACAACTGGCAAAATAAAGGGAAAGAGAGATCGCGGACGACAAGGAGAGAAAATACTGGATAGCTTGGTGTCATGGCATGGAAAACAGTAAACAACAGAACTGATACGATGCACTGTAGATAGAAGATTTGTGGAGGGACATGATCACCTACGCCAACCGGCATGGTACATGATGATGTTGATAAACATATATTTTTGTGTGTTTCTCTTTGTTTGAATGCTACAATGGCATTTTGATTTTGTGTTGATATTTATGTACGTAAAAATGTCAACATACTACTCAATCTCCCCACCCCCTTTCTTCCTCCTTTTTATTTTTACTTTTCTTTTCAGCGTTATTCTAGGTCCCTAATTAATTTAATTGCTTTCTTGAAAATTTTCTGAAAGTAAACTGTTATATAGTCTCTAGAATGCTTGGCCTGTACTGAACAGTGGTTTAAATAAGGGATGGCCAATAAGGTAGAGTGACCATTCGTCCCTGATTTTCGGGGACAGTCCCCGAAGTGCAGAAGTTGTCCCCGAAAGAAATTTGTCCCCGATTTTGTCCCCGATTTCAGTGAATAAATAAATGTTCATACACGTAATCGGCCCTCTTTTAAAGTAATCACTAGGACTCAGGACGTTACTGAGTTGTGTTTCTTTATCCCAGACTGAGCGGCATTAGCAAGAAAATAAAAGAGAAAACTTGGACGCGTTGTGTCGGAGATAGCTCTTTGAACTCTTGAAGTGCGGTGCTACGTCACTTCTATTCCAGCCACTGACTTCTATTGGGATGGGTTTAATTTTTCTAAAAAGCAGACACTCGCTCTCTCTCCCCCCACTCCTGCCTTTCCGGACATCTCCCGTCAAAGTATCTTTTCGGGCAAATTTTCAAATCAGTCCGAGTGTAATGACAGTACAGTGCAGCCGTGTTTTCTATTTGTGATCAGTGAACGTCTGTTGCATAAAGGCAATGCTTTCCAAAAATCGAAAGTGTCATTTTAGTGATTCGCGGAAAGCTGAATTTCCATTTATTATACAAGCAATTTTAGAGGATGGAACGCTAGTGAAATGTAATATATGTAGTTCAAATTTTTCTATAGCAAGTGGTGGAAGGACATCAATAAATGATCATCTCCAGGCAAAAAAGCATAAGGATGCACTGCTTTATAAAGTCTCAGTCTGGGTGTATGACAAATTATTTTTTTAAAACAGAACTCTCAAAAGATGAATACACACTAGCTGTTCATGAAGGAACCTTCGCATATCATACTGTACTTCATAATCATAGTTTCCGCAGTATGGATTGTACAACAATTTTACAAAAGAAATTGTCAACGAAACAATTTTCCTGTGCAATAACAAAGTGTAAATCCATAATTACCAATGTTTTTGCTCCTTGGGCTATCAATGAACTAAAAAATGACCTCAAATATGACAGCTTCGTAACATTGTCTTGCGATACATATAATCATAAACATGTTAAGCTACTTCCTATTTTAGTTCGTTATTTTCAGGCTTATGAGCTGGAAACTAAAGTAAAGACCAAACTGATTGCTTTCATAGATATCCCAAGAGAAACGTCCGACGTAATATCTGAACAACTGTTGAAAGCAATTGATAATTTTGACTTAAACAAAAAGATTGTTGGACTCTCAGCAGACAATACAAATACAAACTTTGGAGGTTTGTTGAGGAAAGGGAGAGATAATATCACAACTAAAATAAAGTCCAAGTTAAACAGGGACATAATGGGTCTTGGTTGCAACGCACACATAATTCACAATTGTGCAAAAACAGCGTTTGATTCCATGCCTATGGATATGGAAGTGATTGTAACAAAAATATTTGGATACTTTCACATTTACATGGTTCGTGTAGAACGCCTAAAAGACTTCTGTGAATTTGCTGGACAGGAGTTTAAGCAATTATTAGGTTATTCGAATATAAGGTGGTTGTCATTACTTCCAGCCTTGGAAAGAATATTGAAACTGTATCAATCAGTGAGATCTTTCTTCTTGTCAGAAACACAATGTCCTACAATATTGAAACAATTCTTTGAAAACAGTGAATCAGAGCTTTGGCTCAGCTTTGCTCATTCTCACGCATCACTCTTCCATGAAACAATTAAGGTGATTGAAGGCGACGACAAGAGTGCAACAGAATCAGCACTAGCTGTGAACAATCTCATTATAAAATGTTTAACTCGACGCGATGAAAATTTCATCCCACACATGGTAAAGAGTTTGCTAACTGATTTAGTAGAAAGTGGTGACATCCAAATGGAAAGGTATTTTCCAAATAAGTAAAGAATTCTATAATACTGCAGTACATTACTTGCAGTCTTGGAACAAGCACAATGAGGACTTGTCACAAATGAGCTGCCTTCTCTTGGATAATGTGCCTGAAAGGAAACATTTTGATAATGCAGTAGAACAGATATCTTCAAAGTGTCATGAAGTTGTAAACGTCAATCGTGATGAGCTCTTTGATGAATTTACTTATTTGCGAGGCCATCTGTTGCAAAAAGAATGTGAGTGGTTCAGTAACAAGCCCCCATGTAGAAAATGGAATGAAGTACTCAGGTACTTGAAAGAACATAATGTACCACATGCTAATGTGAAGAGAATTCTTGAACTTTTTATGTGCTTACCTGGCAGCAATGCATCCGTAGAAAGACTATTTTCTCAAATGAACTACGTCTGGTCCGAAGAGAAATCACAGATTAATGTGAACACGGTGCAAGCCATGTTAACAGTAAAAACTAACATTAATTTATCGTGTGAAAGTTTCAGTGAAAAACTTGCTTCAAATCATGAGATCTTCAGATCGATACACTCAAAAAACAAGTACCACGCCGAGGCAACAACCTCTTCAGTAGAAATAAGGTACTGTAAACATTACTTTAATATTACAATTGATATCTATATGTTGTTTACATTTTTTTTATTGTAAACTTTTTTTTGTTATTGAGAAACAAAACTAGCTATTGTAATTTCATTAAGTGCGTGTATCGCATAAGAACCGTGAATATTAACAAAAATAAAATCAAACAGCAAATAAACACATTTATTATGAAATTTAAAGTTATCTTTTATTTGCATCTACAAAATTTATTGCACACACACAGTCACACACCCATCCACACATATTATAAATATATATAAATATATATATATATATATATATATATGTATACACACACATATATATATATATATATATATATATATATATATATATATATATATATATATAATTCGTCCCTGTTTTTGTGGGACAGTCTCAGAAATAAGTTTAAAAAATCCTCTGAAATGTAAAAAATATGACAAATGTCTCCGAAAACAATGGGAAAAATTGGTCACCCTACAATAAGGTGCCCGCGGGCTACAAGTGGCCCGTGACGTCCTTTTTTTTAGCCCGCGGCTGATAAAAAATTAAATCAGGTTGCATTGAGCAAAATGTCCTGGGTAAAATTGATAAAAATTTGTTACATTAACTTCTACTGTGGAGAAAGCTAACTCAAATATTCCCTAGTAGTTTGTTTAAAATAAAGTATAATTATTGGTGGAAACATCTGAGGTAAATCAAAGAAGAATAATGGTACAAGTAGACCTATGTTTAACACTCGGAACACTCTAGTCGTTAGTTTAACGTCGCATTCCCGTCATTCCCGACACATCCTTTTTTCCGTTTGATCACCCTGCGATCGACTGAAACAAAGGCAGAAGCCGACAAATAGTTCTAGAACCGACTCTCGGTTCGGCGAGTTCAAACAGTTTCCGCCAAGAAATACTGTCAGCCACCCACCTCCTCCTCCTCAACACATTCACCCCACAATTATTTTACTTTCAGTTTCTTTCTCTCCAGTTCTCTTTTCATCAGTCAAAATTATATATCCAATATCCGATCTGATCATTCTGATTTTGTCGAGTTACAGTGAACAGTTCCATTTTAACAGGAAACAGTGATATTGTTGTAATCTGTGTTTTCATTGTCTGTTGCTTCGGTCGTGGTATAATATGAGCAATAAACGTCAATTAAATGAAAAAAATCAGATTTTTTTCATGAGAAATGGGAACATGAATTTTTATTTATCAACAATAAGGATAGCAAACCGCAGTGCCTTGTGTGTTTGCAAGTGTTGTCTGTAAATAAAGAGTATAATCTTAAACAGCATGACACACAGCATCACGCCGCTAAATACAAGGACTACATTGGTACAATACGTTCTACACTTGTGTGCGATCTGAAGAAAAAGGTTAGTGCTCAGAAATCTGTTTTTAATACATTAACAACACAAATGTGACGAAATGTGCATCTCTGTTTGGTAGAATAAGTAAAGAAAATGAATTTTTCAAAGATGGAGTAAAATGTTTGTTTGAGTTAATGAATGAGTTAATGAGTGAGCGGTGAGTAAATGTGTGTTTAGGAAAGTGAGTGTGTGAGTGGGTGAGTGAGTTAGTGAGTGAGTGAGTGGGCTAGTGAGCGAGCGAGTGAGTGAGTGAGAGAGTGAGTGAGTGAGTGAGTGAGTGAGTGAGTGAGAGAGTGAGTGAGTGAGTGAGTGAGCGAGCGAGTGAATGAGAGAGTGAGTGAGTGAGTGAGTGAGTGAGTGAGTGAGTGAGTGAGTGAGTGAGTGAGTGAGTGAGTGAGTGAGTGAGGGAGAGAGTGAGTGAGTGAGTGAGCAAAATAGATAGTGAGTGGAAACAAGAAAAAAATAATTTTAAAACTCACTTGTCTTTCTTTAATGCACCTTTCATCACGTCCATAAATCCAGCTAGCGTGTTTGACACTGTGACTGATGCTTGTAGCGGCACATAAATCCAACATATAATCAAACTTCTGTAAGCTGAAACGGTCAATGTTCATGGTACAGATTGCAGTGCCGTATTTAGGATCAATGGTTTTAGACAGGGGATGGGATCCTTTTCCGAAAGACATTATAAGAGACGGGATAGTCTCATTTGTGGATGTTTCAATTTCTGCAAATACTACCGAACCTAGTAGTGTGTATCTCTTTGACTGCAAAGGTAATGCAAGCATGTAAGTTTATTTGAAGCAAGAATAACATGTCAGTAGCAGTAAACGATGACGATTTCGGGTATTATTTGTGGTAATTAACTATACAGTTTATATAATAAGACATTATATAGATATATATATATATATATATATATATATATATATATATATAATGAGATAAAATGTATGAATTATATAGTCCATTCCCAGTTGACATTATTAACTAGTATTATTTGATGTTATAGATGTAGCTAAGAGATAGATAATAGATAGTATCTAATGCTTGGGGCAGGAATAGTTATTTTCTAAATAAAAACATTTTGGAGGAACGAGTCATATGACCGATGTTGTGTACATACAGAGTTATTTGGGTTAATGATAAGATCGGTGTGTGTTGTATGCGATAAACTAACAGGGGTCTATTTCTATGAGGTTAAAAAAACCAGTTGAATAATAATTAAAGGAAAAAAAGTAGGGGGTTCTAGCACCACCCAACACGTCATTATGTATAGTCGATATTAAACTGCAGACTCATCATCTCCCAAGGTGTTGGTGTGTTAATATGTATTGGATGTCCATTCAATTTCATTAAAAGGACTCAAACTCTTAATCGCTATGAGTGAAAATGAGTTATAAGAATCGTTAGATATTATAGTTAAAGACAGGAAAAATAAAGGACTCATTCTCAGTGGCAAAAAGACAAGTAATGGTAGCAAAAAAGAAAAGGACATCACTACGATGCACAATAAAGACAAATGGACCAATATTAAAACAGGTAGATGAATTTAAATATCTGAGATCAACTTTAAACTCGATTGGTAGATGTACAACAGAGGTGAGATGTAGACAAGTTCACGCAAAGGTTGTGTTCTGAAAAATGAGGAAGATACTGTGCAATCCATTTTTGACTATAGAAACATTCTATTGAACATTTCTTAAATGTTATGTAGAACGAGTTTTAACATACGGATGTTAATCATTGGCAATAGAACAGACAAGATAATCATTGGTGGATGTAGAAATGTGGTTTTACACATGGATGTTGAGAATACCATGGACAGCTTAGAAGAGTAATGAAAACGTTCTGAAAGAGGCCAAAGCAAAAAAAAAAACAGCTAATTTCTAATATTAGGAAGAAACAATCATCATTTTTTTGCCATGTAATGAGAAGAGAACTATTGGAATATATTGTAACAACTGGGAAAATTAAGACAAAGAGATAGAGGGAAGCAAAGACAAAAGATACCAGACAGCTTAATAGAATGGTTTGGCAGAAGGTCAACAACAGAAATTATAAATAACTGTCTAGATCGAAAGTTGTGCAGAGACATGATCACCTATGCCAGTAAACATGGTACTTGATGATATGGTGACTATTGTTACTTACCGTTCTACATTATTTTTCCCAAACACATTTTATACAATATTTATGAAGCTAAGATTATGGTGGTTACTGCCTTTGGTAAATCATTTCGTGACCATATCGTCAGTCTCACTCAAATCGTTTATCACCCCCAGACGTCTCCTATCTCATCGCCATTGTTCTATTTCCGGTCGTCCTTCGTTAAACTGAACATCCTTCATTTTCTAGTAAATCGATTACAATGCACCATAACAATACACAACTTCTTCAGGTGCGGGACTGATTATCTCTGACACATGTTCCAGAAATTTCCTAAAAAATACAGGTTTTAACCGATGTTCTAAAACTACAAAATTTTCCTGGAAAGCATGACGCACCCCTTATGGCTCACACCCATAGGGGGATGAGAAGGGCCATGAGGGGACATGAGAAGAGGCAAAAACTGTTTCCCCAGGCGCTGAAGTTCCTAGCTACGCTTTTTGCTATACCTCCTATATTTATGTTTCTCTTACATATGTGTATTTTCCTTTTATATTTCATTTTTTTCAAATATTACATTTTTGGTCTATCAATAAAGCCTTAATTAAGATTACAAATACATATTTCTTCATCTTTTTCTTCTTTCATCATTTGCCTTTCAGCGTCGAGGGGAGATATAGTATGCGGTATTTTGCTCTTCTGTTCGCTTCCGCTGCTGTTATGTTTCCTAGTGCTTCTAATATTCCATCGATCCATCTTTTTCGTGGTCGACCCTTGAATCTGGTATTTTTGTAACGTTTATTGAGGGCTCGTTGTGTTGTGTTTGATCACTCTGCCTTGTCACCTGGGCAAACCATTTTATCTGTTGTTTCTGTATATATTCTATGGCGGGGGCTATTCCTAGCTTTTTTCTAAGTTCCATTTACAAATATGTACATATTTGTGTAAAATAAATCTGGTGGAATCTTTGAAAACATGAATGGTAAGTAATTGAGCTGAAATATAACTTTGCACTGAAAATAGTTAATTTTATTTAGAAATATCAAGAAAAGCAACAAAAAAAAATAGTTTAGCTAGCAAAAGTTGATTTCCGACCCGATATTTCTTAGAGAGCGGTTGTTTTGTGTCAGACAATTGTTAAAGAGTGCTTTATATATGTAAATAAGGTTTACCTGGCACAGAATATTAGACTCACTGTATACGGTGGAATAACATTATAGAACAAAAGTAGAGCTTTACAATTTAGAGATCTAGGAAACTATCAAATAATTATTTCATGAAATTTTAGAAATTTATGAATTGTGAATACTGGGACATGAACATGGATAAATGAAATTCATTCTCGACATAGGCTCATGGATTAATGTAAAGTGATAATAAATATTGACAACTATTATAATTATAAAAAGTCAAAAATATAGTATGATTATGGAGGAATATTGTTATGAGACTAAGCAAATAAGTGCTAGGATATATTGCAATGACACTTATTATATACTTAGGATACAAGAACTGTTGAGTTCTGTATTGCCTTCTTTGATTGAATGGTGTTAAGCTGATCTTTCAGCTATGTCATAAGATACCTATTCTTAGAACCATAATCCGAGAGTTTGACCTAGAGGTACTGACACTGTAAGTGAATGGTATATAGAATGGGAGAGAATAAATATATAATGGGAGATTGAGATTTAGTTTGGGTCAGGTGCAGGTAGCTTGGTTGTTATCCATACTGAATGGTTTATAGCAGTGACGGAGTGTAAGCATTTGCATACACTTACATAGAATAGCATTAGACAAGCGGAAGCAAATCTTCCACGTTGTTAGTGAAATGGTTATGGCTATGGTTATGGAAGGCCCCGGCATCACTGCAAACGAATTAAAATCCATAATTGCTCAACCGATCGTTCCAGTGGAATCATCCGAATTAATATCTCATCTCCAAAACAAAGAAAAGTAGCTGTAGTCCCCAGCATAGCAGTCTCAGCACGCGCCAAAAGACATAAGGCGAAACCGCACAGAAAGTGAACACAGCCATCTGTTCTCCGTCATACGATATCCTCATTCATCGTAAGAAAATCAAAATATCAAAACGGTTGAAACGCGCAGCTCACGGTGTGCACAGAGAACTTAGCTCAGTAGCTCCTGCAACAAGCCGGTTGCTAGTGGAAATGGTGGGAGAATAGTAACGTGAAGCCCGTCAACAAGCCAATTAATTCGTTTAATAAAATGTTAGGGAGCAGGTCAAGATTATGAGAGAGAGGTCACTCTTGGTATTCAAGGTAGCTGTTAGGGAACCAAGCAGAGGTAACTAAGTGTCAATATGCCAATTGTTTTCTAAATTTTGACACAGGTCGGCGAAAGTTGAGCTTAGCGTCGAATTATTGGCTACGAGATAACCGCGCTAAGGCTGATCCGAGAGCTTATGCAAATGAGACTGAAGTATTTAGCCTCATGCACAAGAAGAGTTGACAGTTTGGTTGAGGTTGCGAGAGGATTAAAATGGAGAATTATAATTATTAGAATTAGAGATTAGAACTTTTAGAGCACATGTAGAGCGGATAGCTAAAATCAGAGAAGAAGTAAAGAAACAAGTAGAATTAGAAATCTAGAGAACTGTTCAATAGATAAGATAGAGATATATAATCAGTGAAAGTCAGTCATGAAGACAGAGTTTAGTTGTGAAGTATTTTCAAGTAAGATTCAGAAGTTTTGTTCTCCAGAACAACAGTAGTAGTTAGATGAAACATATTAGAGGTGTAACACATGACAGTTGTAAATATAAGATAGCATTGTATGTGTCACAGACAGAGGGATGACTCAATATCCAACAGCATTAGACTATGAGTTCATCTAAATAAAATTTAAAAAAAAACATTGATCTTAGAATTTTAAGGCACACCACTATATACCTTCACGTGTATAATTAAAGATGAATAAACTTGAATGAACATGATTATCATCGTCTGTGATGGGTGACGAAATTAGTCATTGTCATGATGCTGTACTGTGATCAATGTGAACTGTGTTTGATATAAATATGTAGAAATAGTTTAGTCCTGACAAACTCTGACAAACAAGAATCCTTTATTAAAGAGCTACGTCCGATATATTCACAAAAAATGATTGCGAATGAATGAGAGTATAAGTGCGAAAAGAATTACATATGTATGGATGTGCGGATGGAAAAAGTACGGTGTTAGTGTCTATGATATATGTATGCCTCCTCACTGTGATGGTGGCTGAAAATAAGGAGTTGTCAGCATCTTGTCGCGGTTCCGGTGTATCGACAGTATGTAATCTCTGTTGGTGACACCATAGACTGTTATCTCTTCTTCTTCTTCTTCTGTCCTTCCTCATCTGCCTTTCAGCGTCGAGGGGAGATATAATTTGCGGTCTTTTGCTTTTCTGTTCGCCTCTACTGCTGTTATGTTTCCTAGTGCTTCTAATATTCCATCGACCCATCTTTTTTCGTGGTCGACCCTTGGGTCTGGTGTTCTCACAACGTTTGTTGAAGGCTCGTTGTATTGTGGTTTCTTCATTCTGCCTTGTTACGTGGCCAAACCATTTTATCTGTTGTTTCCTCATATATTCTATGGCGGGGGCTATTCCTAGTTTTTTTTCACAGTTCTTCATTTCTGATCTTATCTCTCAGACTGTTTCCTGTCATTTGTATAACACATTTCATCTCTGTAGAGGTTATTTTTCTTATTGTTCTTGCATCTAGGGTCCAGGTCTGGCATTGGTAGCACAACGTTGGGATGAAGATTGTATTGTACAGTGCTCGTTTTGCCTCCAGAGTTATTTCTTTGTTGGACTATAGTGGTGATAACTGTCCGATGATTTGACAAGCTTTGTTGCATCTTGATTCTATCTCTGCTGTTTGAGAATTATCGTTTGTCATTAGACTACCTAGGTATTTGAATTCCTCTACTTGTTTTAGTTGTCTGCCTTCTATAGTTATGTTGATGTTCTGTTTATATTTTGCGATATTCATGACTTCTGTTTTGTTGATGTTGATTTTTATGTTGTATTTTGTGCATGAGATGTTGAGTTTGTTTAAGTGTTCTTGTAGGTCTTCTATTGTTTCATGTATTAGTGCTTGGTCGCCTGCAAATAAAAGCTCGTTGATCTCCTCTGTCTCTGATGGGTTGGCTAGCTTGCATATATGGTCCATGTATGTAATAAACAGTAGGGGGGATAGTACGCACCCCTGTCTTACACCTGATCTAACTTCGAAGTGGTCTGTGTAGCCTGCTGTTGTTCTGACCCTGCAGCTGCGGGTTGACATAGAAACTTTTTATAAGGTTGGTTAGATGTTGGCTTACTCCGTATGTTGTTAGTATCTCCCACAGTTGTTCTCTGTTTACTCTGTCGAATGCTTTTTCCTGGTCAATGAAGGCTATGTATAAATTTTGATTGTGTTCTGTCATTTTTTTCTGCAAGCTGTTTTAATGTGAATAGTGCGTCAGTACATCCTCTGTTTTTTTCGGAAACCCATTTGAGAATCGCTTAAATGTAGTTCTATTATTGATGTCAGCCTTTTTTCCAAGATATTGTCGTATAGCCTTCAACATGGCTGAGAAGAGATATACCTCTATATTGATTGCAGTCTCTTTTGCTACCTTTCTTTTTCCATATTGGTATGATGATTGCCTGTTGCCAGTCTTCTGTGGCTTGTAGTTGGTGCCATGCTGCATTAAATGTTCTGTGCAGCCATTGCACTCCTGTTTCTCCTCCTGCTGCTATTATTTCTATTGGTAAGCTATCTATCCCCGGTGCTTTATTTCTTGGTGCATATTTAATTACTTCTTCGATTTCCTCTTTCATGATGTTGGGTTCAGTATTTGTGAGTTCTATCGTGGTTTTTGTTGTCTTATTGACTGTTATCTGATGGAATTATTGTGTGGTAGTGGGCGATAATTAGCAGAGAAGAGAAACCATGGACATAGGAATTTGATAATTAGCCCAGACAAAAGTAACTAAGTAAATAAATAGCCCCGTCACGCCAAGTGGCGTATAGGGAACATGGTGTTAGGGACCATAATTTGTATAGACCTTTGGCAAAGGATTTAGGGGTTTATGGTCGGTATTACGCCCGTGCCGCTTTAATTTCCCAGAAAAAAATCGGGTACCCATTTAAGACTGGGATCTTGTTTTTTTGTAGTCCAGTTACTACAACTACTGAGTTGTCGCGGATCATATACACTGTGGTCACATTTATTGTGTTGTTAAACACACATAGCGGTAGCTTTACGTATAAGGTGTGATGCGGTCAAACGCAAAGTGAGGGTAAAGGTAAAGCACGAGACTTGAACCGGCGTCTCAGCACGCGAGTTTCCACCATCCATAAATTTTCGGAGATTTCTGGATAGTGTCGCCTCAATCATCGAAACTCACGATGCGACATTCCTCACCTTCCCAGGGTAATACTAGGGTATTCATTTTGTGCCAACGGCTGGGTCGACCGTGGGGGTATTTTTTTTTCCAACCACGAGTACAATTCACACTGCTCCCAGCGGGAATCGAACACGGGTTGTCTGAACGTCGGTAGTCCAGTCGCGTGGTTTTCCCAACTAGGCTACCGAAGCCCCCAAAAGAAGTGAGGATAATTCGAATTCGAAGTGATAATTCGAATAAATGTCTATCACTGTGGTTATGTTTCTGAGTAGAAGTGAAGTTGTCACAATCATATAGAAGTAACGGACACACGTGATATTTGAAGACCAATGATATGCAGGTCATGAGATGATATGAAATATATGACTTAGGGACAACTGTACTAAGCTATTCTATTAACATTTATTGATCAGTATTTCTTGGCAATTCATTTATTTCCAAGATTATTTATCTTCTTTAATTATATATCTCTAACTTGTTTTATGTAAGTTATCGTGTTGACCTCTGAGCTTATTGGATCTATCTCCCATAAAATATCGTTATCCTTTCACCCCAATGTGTTTTTAACACATATTCACACACACTCACATAAATATGTGCCTTTTTTTTATTACAAAAAGAAACAAGTGCAATACTTACAGCCCTGCGACACCAGCAAGACAACGGAACTTCCACGTAAGGTAAAATAGATGATGAATCTTTACACGTTCGACTGATTTTAGTGACAATACAGGGACGAGACCTCTTACAGTGTGAGGTCGATTGCTGCAGGAACAGGAAATAAGAATAGGTGCCCCATGTAAATGACAGTTTGTACTCTGGCATCTTTGAAATGGAAATTGTTTTTGGCACGTCAATCGTCGTTGAATTAAGGTCTTTATAGTAGCCAATTCTGTAGTGAGATCCATGAAAGGTTATGTGTCGCAAGGATATAAGAGGTACAGAAGAATTTGAGTTGTACAAGATCCCAGCTACCATCAAATTAGACATTAACCTGATCGTTGGTTTCTGGACTGCATAATGTCCATTTGCAAACACTGTGTGTCGACAATTATCTGAAGGCTTGTTTTCATTCACCTTCGCTTCCGTTGTTATGTTTTCATTCACTGTACCTTCTGTTGTTATGTTTTCATTCACTGTACCTTCTGTTGTTATGTTTTCATTCACTGTACCTTCTGTTGTTATGTTTTCATTCACTGTACCTTCTGTTGTTATGTTTTCATTCACTGTACCTTCTGTTGTTATGTTTTCATTCACTGTACCTTCTGTTGTTATGTTTTCATTCACTGTACCTTCTGTTGTTATGTTTTCATTCGTCTTTGCCTCCGTTGTTATGTTTTCTTTTGCCGCCCCTTCTGTTATTATGTTTTCATTTGTTGTACCATCTGTTTTTATGTTTTCATTATCCGTTCTTTCTGTTGCTATGTTTGTTGGTTGTAGGAAATGCATAACTGAAACGTGTTGATTATCTCCTGACACGACATCAGCCCCGTTGTTTGATTCTCCGTACAGGCAGTACCAATCATAGATCGATATCAAACTATGAAGCGTACAGGTACCTCTGTAGGCGGAACCACAGACTAGAAGCATATTGTGGGCGGTGTCAATCTCCAATATTGTAACATTGTTGTCACAAGGGGCGGGGTTTGGTGCACAGTGCTGTTCACTTTTCACTGGACCAATGGTGAAGTTCTCCAATAACTCCAGGTTGGACGACAGTCTAGCGATAAAGTTAACCCCGCCCACGTAAATGTTAGTGAAATCATTGGAGACCATATGGGTTATGTTTTGACCCAGGTCCAGGTGAGAGACATTCAGTCCAGTTATCAGGTGGATCATCTGCTGACACAGAAAAAACAATCTAAATGTGTGTCTTGACCAGGGCCTCCAGTGGTTCTTGCGTGAACAATCCATTTCAAAGGATTTTTTAAAATCAAACTCTCAGTCAAAGAAATATTTGTTGTGATTGTGTTGTGGTTATAGCGCAATCTCATACCTGTTTTGAAAAAAAAAGAAAGAAATTATTTGTCATTTACAATTCTGGAAGTGTGCTACATTTTTTTTTTTTTATTATAATGAAGAATCGACATTACTGTTCTCTGGAAAAATCCAACAATATTACTACAGTTTGTTGGCGCCTTTTGTCGCTGTAGACTGCTGCTTCTTTGTGCCAGTCTCCATTTACTATTAAAATATATGACAAAAATATTAGTAGAAATCATCCTGAGGCGTTTAAAAAAAACAAAATAAAACCAGAACTAAGTGAGGCTGTAATGCGGATTTGTGTAGGAAAGACACCTCAATTTAAGACAATACACATGCTTTAAACACTGATTAAAAAAAAAAGCTACGGAGGTAAATAAAGATCTATATATTTTCTACAAGGACTACATGAAAGAATTTGATAAAGTAAATCATGTGTAAATAATGAATGTGTTGAAGAAACAAAACAACCACGGTAAAAGGATCTGAGAATTATAACAAAATGTTTTGGTAACAAAAACCAGTTATAAGAAATTGCAATATAAAACACTTAGTAAGACCTGCATGTATTCTGTAGCCAGATTTGTTCTCACTTTAAAGCAAAAATATAATGAGATCACTGGCAGACAAAACAGGAATTAAATTTAACAGTCACAGTATGAACAACTGGTATTATTAATAGCAACCATTGCCAAGCGGATGTGAGAATAAACTACAAGAAATGATAAACATAATAGTGGATATCGCAACAGGTAAGGTCTCGATCTCAACAGTAGAAGACATAGACATAATGGTAATATCGAAAAAACACCGCCCCTCTCATGCAGCCTAACAATAAGCGAGATACATTTGAAACAGGTGCAGAGCGTCTAATTCCAGGGCACAATAAAAACATCAGATGGAAGATACACCAGAGAAATGAACAGCAAAATAGCACAGGACAAAGTAGCATTTCAGAATGAAACATATCTTGTGCAGTAGATGAGAGAGCAATAGTAACATCTGTGCTATATATAGGTAATTCTTACCTAAAAAAATGAAACATTGACAGTAGACAGAGGAATAAAAGGACGAAGGACGATTAGAGTCCACAGAGATGAGATTTCTTACAAAAATGTCGAGAGTTTCCTAGACAGTCAAAAAGATCATCTAAAAAAAAAAAAAGAAAGATCGTAAAAAGATATTTAAAACACAATCGACATTTTTCAGGCACATCATGTGAAGACGAAAGTTGAACTACTTAATTACAACTTGCAAAATACAAGGATAGAGATTTCGGGGACGGCACTATAAAAAAAAGGGAAAAGATACTATAAAGCTTGGTATCGTTGCGTTGGCACTCTATACAATCAATAAAAGAATTGATACATGAGGACAGGGAATTATGGAAGGACATAATCGCGTACTCCAACTGGTATGACAGACGATGATTTATATATATATATATATATATATATATTTTTTTATATCATCATCATCACCATTATCAACGTCTATGCCTGCTGACGTAGGTGATCATGGCTCTCCACAACTTTCGTTCTCAACAGTTATTTATCATTTCTGTTGTTGACTTTCTGCCAAGCCATTCTCTTAAGCTGCCTGGGTCTTTTCTCTTTGCCTCCCCCTATCTCTTTGTCCCTCAATCCTTACAGTTGTCACAATATATTCCAGTTGTTCCATTCTCATTACATGGCCAAAGAATGATGATTGTTTCTTTCTTATATTGGAAATTAGCTCATATTATTGCGTTGGCCTCTTTCAGAACGTTTTAAATTCACTTCTTAGCTGTCCATGGTATTTTCAACATTCTAGTGTAAAACCACATTTCTACAGATTCCAGTACTATGTCTGTTGTCCTATTGCCCATGATTCACATGCAGATTTTATGACTTGCTCTACATAACATTTAATAACTCTTTTTCTTGTTAATATTGTCATATATGTTTTATCAAACTCAAAAAGTCAAGAACTCAAAAGAGTTTTTTTTAACACAACTTTACGCAGTTATAGTATGTCTCATGGCTCAATGCTTTGAGGAATTTGCTTTAAATGAAATATTCGCGCAGATATATTATATGTTTTTTTGTTTATTTCATTAATAATGTTTCATGCAGGTGATCATTATAATTATTATTTTCTTCACTTTGCAACAAGACAGAATATTGATGAACATCTGTAAGGACAGCTGATTGTAGAGACAAGATCACCTGTATAACAGATATTGTTGTTGATGAAAGGTCTCGTATACGCACAAACTTTGAATATCTGGCGAATTATAGGAGGAAGAGGTATGTTTTACAGCACTCAGAAAAAATGACAAATAAATAACAACAGAAAAAAACAAAGAACAATATATGGTCCGAAGCAGGATGGAACCCGTACTCCTTAGCACTGCACCTTGCCACGAGAAGCTAAACGCTAGGGAACACTGCCACTCAGCGCCTTGCCACGAGAAGCCGAACGCTAGGGAACTCTGCCATTCAGCGCCTTGCCACGAGAAGCCGAACGCTAGGGAACTCTGCCATTCAGCGCCTTGCCACGAGAAGCCGAACGCTAGGGAACACTGCCACTCAGCGCCTTGCCACGAGAAGCCGAACGCTAGGGAACACTGCCACTCAGCGGCTTGCCACGAGAAGCCGAACGCTAGGGAACACTGCCACACAGCGCCTTGCCACGAGAAGCCTAACGCTAGGGAACACTGCCACTCAGCGCCTTGCCACGAGAAGCCGAACGCTAGGGAGCACTGGCACTCAGCGCCTTGCCACGAGAAGCCGAAAGCTAGGGAACACTGCCACTCAGCGCCTTGCAACGAGAAGCCGAACGCTAGGGAACACTGCCACTCAGCGCCTTGCCACGAGAAGCCGAACGCTAGGGAACACTGCCACTCAGCGCCTTGCCACGAGAAGCCGAACGCTAGGGAACACTGCCACTCAGCGCCTTGCCACGAGAAGCCGAACGCTAGGGAACACTGCCACTCAGCTACCTAAGACATCGTCCATGATAGCAAATTTAACAGTTAGCTAAGTGGCAGTGTTCCCAAGCGTTCGGCTTCTCTTTGGCAAGGCGCTGTGCTAAGGAGTACGGGTTCGATCCTGCTTCGGACCATATATTGTTCAGTTTTTTCTGTTGTTTATTTGTCACTTCTTCTGAGTGCTGTAAAACATACCTCTTCATGCTACAATTCGACAGATGTTCATAATTTGTTACAATCTCAAGTTCTTCGCTGTTGGTGATGATTTTAGGTTGGCTTTTATGTTGTCTCTAGATATGATATAAAATATAATGAGAAAATTTCAAGAATAACTTCTGTAGATAATGATTTGAAATGCCAATGGTTATTAATTTCAGTAATCTCTCTACTGTGACGGTCGTTGGAACACTTTTGGTGACTTCTTCACAATATCCTTTCACGTTTTACATTTAAAGTTTGCTTTCTGAGATGTGGCGAAAGTTAATCATATCTATTCTCTGATGTTGTCTTCTTGTCTTGTCTTCTTTTGCCTTCCACTGTGCCTCTCAGAATGGTCTAACCACGGCATGTAGATCGCTTAACATATGGGAACCATTTTTTAAATGTTATCTTTGACAGCAAGTCTTGATCTGGCTTATGGATTATTGTATTTTGTTGTGTACTTTCTGATTGGTGATATGTTCTATATTAAATATTTGCAAAATGTTATCGCAGTGAGTCATGCCGGTGTATGGGAGTAAATAATAGTTGTGCTGTATCCCACCAGTGTGTCATAATACTAAACTAAGAAGGGTTGGGCAAGGAACTGGCTATCGTGTGTTGTAAAAAAAACAAAACAGGCAGCAAAAATTTCACAAACAAAATGCACAAGTAAAGGAAATAATAAAGTGACTCTCCCATCCGAGATCAATAAGGACCCTCTTTCTATATGAAATTTTTTACACAACCTGGAGAAATTATACGACAAAAGCACTTTTTAAAAAAATATATAATCCTCGGTGTAGGAGACAAGGGGGAAGGTCAAACTACACATGGAGAAGAGTGGGGGGTATAGATAAAGAAGATAGGGACGACATGGGGCGAGATAAAGAGAATGGCACCATACATGGCTGCTTGTTCCAAACACAAGAAGGCAAGAACGTAAGAAAGAACTTTTAGGTTGACCTTCAACCTGATAATATACGTCATAAACATTATTGTATCGTAAAATAGTTTCTTTAATTATTGCTATATATTATAATAATAACATCAAAAGTCTCAGTAATTTGCATTATAAGTTATGAAAAGGGGCAAGGTTTCGTAGTTAATTAACATCCCTTATAGTTTTGTTCAGTGTAATTTATATAACAACGCAGCACATTTATTGTAAAGATGATCTAGATAGGATTGCCTCTAATTGGAACTACTTGTATACGTTTCGATAAAGCTTTGGACCGCCATCTTATTACTTGTTTATCAGTAGTCTTTGAACCAGGAGCTGATTGCAGAAACGTCGTACGTAGTTCTTATTACATGGTTGATAGATGCCGTTGCATTAGATTTAATTTTCATGTCTATATAATTTGTCATCTTTTGCTCTTCTGTTGGCCTCTGCAGCTGTTAAGCATCTTATTGTTTCTAATATTCCATAATCCATCTTTTTCGACGTCGACCTTTGAGACTGTGATTTTCTCAGAGCTTGTATTGAAAGCTCGTCGTGCTGTGTTTTGACTGCTCTATTTTATCACGTGGTCAAGCCATTTAATCTGTTGTTTCTTTTTATAAAGTGACAAGAATTATTCTTAGCGTTTTCCAGTTCTCGTTGAAGAACTCGTTGGAGAACTCGTTGGAGAATTCGTTGGAGAAATCGTTGGAGGGAAATTGTAGGACTGATTCAGGGTATAGACGGCAACGATATAAGTAAAAAAAAAGATGGGCTTGATGGAGTTCAAACTTTCTATCGTAGAGATGTCTAAGACGTAAGACTTGAATGAAAGTGTTCGAATTGCAACAGGTGGTCGGAAGAGAAATAGAGGAGGTAGGAGTGGGCATCGGTAGTTTTGTACAAGGTGGAAGTGTGTATTTATAGGTGAAGAGACCGAAAAGTCTGAGAAGGTAACCGATGGAGTAGAACAAGAGTAGGAATTCCGAATAGAGGGGTGAAACGAGCATAGAAAAGCCTCGAACTCTGCCACATCAAGTTATAAAATAGCAGACAGGCAGATACTGTCTTCGAAGGTGAATGTGACTGCTGTAATAGAGGAAAGAATATGGTGTCCGAGGTAACCCATAAATAGGTAAGCATAGCTTTAGACCTATTTTAATACCCATTACACAAGGAGAGCTAGAGCTGGCAAATTAAAAATGAAAAGGTCACCAGGAAGAGATGGAGTGTCCGATGAGGTGATTGAGAGCTTGGGAGCTGCGGCTAGGGCGGAGCTACTGCAGATCTACGGCATTTGCTGGATCGCAGGTAGGGTGCCACAGGCATGGAGAGAGGCAATTGTGATAACATTGCTGAGGTCAACATTCCTATATGGTGAGAAACATGGACATTAGACAAGAAAACAGAACAGAGAATTGAAGACTTTGAAATGTGGATATATAGAAGAAGAGGTAGAATTGGATAGAAGGAAAAGAAAACAAACGATGAAGTCTTAAAACAACTAAAAATGAAAAGAGAACTACTAAACACAATTCCAACAAGACAAATGCGATTTTTAGGCCATGTTAAAAGACACAACAGCCTTCTAAAAGTAATCCTGGAGGGGAAAATACAAGGTAAAAGAGGCAGAGGCAGACCAAGACAAATATGGACGAGTAACATCAACAGATAGACAAACCAGCCTATAAGAGAACCTGCACCATCAAAGCAAAAGACAAAGCGCTCCATGGTAGCCAACCTTCGTTGCGGAGGTGGCACTCATGGTGATGATGATGCTGAGGCCGGGAGGGGATGGTTCGGCGACGTCAGGGCTAAGGACCAGTCAGCTTTGCGGGCTGTTTGTGTGGAACAATGGAGATGTGGTCAATCTCGGACTGCAGTGGTGCCTGGGGGTGAAGGCCTCCTTGTCCCACAGCGGGCAGGCTTTGGGCGGTGTTACACTGCCGGGGATCGGGCAGCCTAACTTTTCCAGGAAATTGGGGATGCGTTTCGGGAAAAGAGGCTGGTGCTGGTGGTGTGGATGGACCTAGGGAGGGCATTTGATGGGGTATGGAGGGAGGGGCTTTTGAGGAAGCTGAGAGATTGTGGAGTGAATGGCGGGATGTGAGGATGGGTCAGGGCATGCGGCGCTGGGAGAACGGGGTGATACAGGGGTGCTGATACGGGCAGAGGAATTTTCATGTCTGCCGAGGCGTGCAGTGGAGGACCGATTCCAAAATCTTGCATTGGGACGACTTAAGAGAGGCAGTTTTGTCCACCAAGCCAAGCGTATTGGTAGACAAGCGCCAGACATACCAAGAGTTGTTAGCCCCCTACTGCCCATACAAGAACAGACTCCCTGGACAGAGGAATCAGCATTGTCAATACAAATGTGGACAGGGGTGATGGGAGTGGTTTACAGGGGGGAACAGAGTGGTCTACAGCGAAAAACAATGGCTCTCAGTTTCCTGGGTGAAAAATGCCTACGGGAATTGTGGATTCGTGTGTGCACAGATGGATCAGCGCAGTGTGCAGTGGGCAATGGGGTAGCGGGCGCATATATAGAGTGCCCAGGTAACACTGGGGATGTGGTTGGAATAGCAACGGAGAAATGTTGTCACAGTTGTGATGCTGAGGTCCAAGCGACGGGGTTGACGATGGAGAAGCTGCTGAGCGGTGGTCTTGGCACACGGCCTGTGGTGTTTTTGACAGATGCAGGATCGGTGATCCAGGCACTGCGATCCAGAGAATTGCCACATCTGCGGACCTTGCTGGCTGAACTCTGCGGGCGTCACAGGTTGGCCTTGCGGTGGATCCCATCTCACTGTGGAGTACCAGGAAGTGGGCAAGCGGATCGGTTGGCGGGGGAGGGTTCGGCAGGCCCGCAAAAAGAGGCACCGGTTGCATACCATCATAGGAAACAGGTGATCAAATCGGTCAGAGGACCACAAGCCCCAAATCAGAATGCCTTTCATAATATGAATAGATAAGACCAAGTTATCATTATACGCCTCAGAACAGGACACAATCGACAATCGAGTCACATGTATACAAAATTCTGTAACGGCAACTACTTGTGCATGTGGACTGGGGCCCCGGACTACTGAACACATACTTCAGGACTGCATTGAATGTGGTGGACTGAGGAGAATCCATTGGCCCATAGATACAACACTACAGACAAAACTATATGGGCCACTGAAAGAATTACAAAAGACAGTAAAATTTATACCGGAAACGGCATTGCAGATATAGACAATATACTTCGGGCGAACGGAAGATCAGACAGACAGGCATACAGGCAGGCAGGCAGGCAGGCAGACAGACAGATATATATATATATATATATATATATAGATAGATAGATAGATAGATAGATAGATAGATAGATAGATAGATAGATAGATAGGTAGGTAGGTAGGTAGGTAGGTAGGTAGGTAGGTAGGTAGGTAGGTAGGTAGGTAGGTAGGTAGGTAGGTAGGTAGGTAGGTAGGTAGGTAGGTAGGTAGGTAGGTAGGTAGGTAGGTAGGTAGGTAGGTAGGTAGGTAGGATAGGTAGGATAGATAGATAGATAGATAGATAGATAGATAGATAGATAGATAGATAGATAGATAGATAGATAGATAGATAGATAGATAGATAGATAGATAGATAGATAGATAGATAGATAGATAGATAGATAGATAGATAGATAGATAGATAGATAGATAGATAGATAGATAGATAGATAGATAGATAGATAGATAGATAGATAGATAGATAGACCCATTTCAGAACTTATAGTCTTTTCAAACGAGTTGAGGGTAGATGTCAGTGCCTCCAGAAGAATAAAGGCAGAAGTGGAGAACAAGTCGTGTGGTGCAACATACAGTCCTACAAGATATGGTTACTGGGTGAAATGGGACCCGATGGTTTTTTCAGACATTGTGTAGAGAGACTTAAAACTTTAACAAATATGACTTAAAACTTTAACAAATATGACTTAAAACTTTAACAAATATGACTTAAAACTTTAACAAATATGACTTAAAACTTTAACAAATATGACTTAAAACTTTAACAAATATGACTTAAAACTTTAACAAATATGACTTAAAACTTTAACAAATATGACTTAAAACTTTAACAAATATGACTTAAAACATTTTTACAAATTAATGCCCTAATGACGTTTTATTAAAACTTGGCAAAATTGACTTTTATTATAAAAAAGACCAAATTTATTGTGCTATTACAACGATAGGAGAGTCGTGAAAAACATATTAACAATAATGTTCAGTTAAAATCAGCACGCGTATTGTCAGCCAATAATAGTACTACAGAATCCATTAACGGACAATAAAGACAGTGCTATGAAAATAAATGGTAATCCTTACCTCTGTTAGAAATAATACTTTATGACTACTGTATGAACGTGTGAGTAATGGCGTAATATATTTCTACGGCACTTTGTCACACACTTTGCTTGGTTCATGGATGTACCAATGGTAAACACTTGAACTATCTTTCAGCTCAAGCGGGCCAGACAGCAACTCTTAAGGTAAAAAATTCTTACGAAAGAGTTTGGGGGGAAGTACATCACTTTAGTGTAGAAAACAAGTTCATGCTAGTGAGAGGGGAGCTCGTTTAAAAAAAAAAAGTGAAGTGTTTAACACTGAAAACATCTATTCAGGAGAGAAAGAGAAAGAAAGAAGGGGAGGGAGAGAAAAAAGAATAATGATGACAGAAATGCAGAAAGACATTAGAGTAGGAAAGTAAATAGTTGGGGTCCTCGGCAGCCTAGTTGTTAGAACCACTCGACTGGGCTACCGACTTTCAGACAACCCGTGTTCGATTCCCGCTGGTAGCTAGCTGTGGGAGTTGTACTCATGCTTGGACCAAAAAAATATCCCAGCGGTCGACCAAGCCCCTGACAGAAATGGGCACGAGGGTAGTACTCTGGGAAGGTGAGGAATGCCTCCTCCCATCGTAAGTTTCGAAGCGACACTATCCAAAAGTCTCCAAACACTTATGGATAGGCGGCCGAGCACGTGTGGGTGAAAACTTGCGCGCTGAGACCCCGATTCAAGTCTCGTACTTTACCTCTAGGTAACTAGTAGTACTCTAGGTAATGGTAGCGTTGTATAATGGTTAAAGTATAGTAAATAAGAAGGACTGTAGCTAAATATAAAAACGAATGCAGGGACCACGTTAGGTAGATTATACACTGAATTATGATGATATTTTAATTGCTTCCTCATTTATTGTAGTCGCCATTTGAACAGTAAGAAGAGCGAACACAGCAACGACTTTTCCACGAAGATTGGGAATAATTTACTGCTGTGCTGGTCTTGTTCGTAAATGGATCATTGTACATGTAATTAGATTCCTAACATTGCAAATATAGAAAATGTATTGTATTATTAACATCATTTTGTGATTTTTCTGCTTCAAGAAGAAGAAGAGGAAGTTGCGATTAGGTAGCGGTCTTTTTCATTTTCGTCTGCGGCCTTTCTAAATTGCTAGAGTCAGGTAATAGGGTCTAAAGTTTGGTGAGGTGAGCGTGTATTTATAGAAACAAATAATTGACATTTGATCCTTAATTGATCTCTCTTGCCAGATCTCACAGTTCTGCTGCAATAATCAAGGTCTATTGATGTCTTGAAACCATTTGGTCTATGTCTGTCTCGATGTCCTGGAATCACCCCTTCCATTATTGTTCTTTCCAGCCCGATGTGTCTTTTAACGTGGTCACAGCATTTTAATGTTCCTCTAGAGAATGGTGTTTATAAGCCAGTTATTTTAAATCCTTTAATAAGTCTTCATTGTGGCGTACACACTAAATCCTAACGTATAGTCCCTTCCCAAACTCACGCCCCTCTACAAAAGGTAATAATTTAATAACTAATTAGTTTTAATTGTTAACATGTGTGTAAACTGGTTATTGTCGTGACGTTATAAAAAACATTCTTTGCAAACAAGTAAATGGTTTTAATTTTGTCTTATTTGCGGTAAATGGAAACAAATACACACAATACTAGTGTGAATACTAGTCAAAATAGAATATTTTCAGTTTCTACTGGTCATCATTATCATCATCAAAAGACATCACCTCAGTGCAAAATAAAGACAAGTGGAACAATATTAAAACAGATAAATGAATTTAAATATTTGGGAACTTTGTTAACCTCAAACGGAAGATGTACAAAAGAGGTGAGATGTAGAATGGCCCAGGCAAAGGCAGCTTAAAAAAAATGTGGAAGATACTGTGCAATCCATTTTTGACAATAGAAACAAGAAAAAGAGTTCTTAAATGTTAAGTAGAACCAGTCTTAACATATGGATGTGAATCATGGACAATAGGACAACTGACAAAAAAAAATCACTTTAGTCTGTAGAAATGCGGTTTTACAGAAGACTGTTGAAAATAACATGGACAGCTAATAAGAGTAATGAAGATGTTTTGAACAAGGCCAAAGCAAAATGAGAGCTAATTCCCAATATTAGGAAGAAACAATCAGCATTTTTTGGCCATGTAATGAGAAGAGAACAGCTGGAATATATTGTAACAACTGGGAAAATTGAGAGACGAAGAGATAGAGGGAAACAAAGAGAAAAGATACCAGGCAGCTTAAAAGAATGGCTTGGCAGAAGGTCAACAACAGAAATCATAAATGAATTTATAAATAAAAACTGTCGTGATCGAGAGTTGTGGAGAGACATGATAACCTACGCCAGCAGACTTGGTGCTTGATGATGATGATGAATGTTGATAAAGGACTGTGACACAAGGAATTCTTTCTCTCTCTCTCTCTCTCTCTCTCTCTCTCTCATATATATATATATATATATATATATATATATATATATATATATATATATATATATATATATATATATATATATCAGGCAATATTACAGTGCATGAAAGAAAGTCCATTAGGGGAGTTAAAAACAATTGCATTGCTGCTGTAAAGCTGGTAGCAGGAGCAAGTGGTTGGGTGTAACGTACACTCCTACAAGGTATGGTGACATCTTTACACAAAAGGAACATAACAAAATACTGACGTTTCAGTCTACATGCGGCCTTCTTCACAAAACGAGAACAACACTAGTGGAGAACGAAATAAAAATAAACTCTACCACATCTAGATTGAACGGTACAGGAAAATCAAGGAGATATAACATGAGGGATAGGAAATGAAATGATAAAACGAAAGGGAGATGTACTACATATTTTAAAAAAAACATAACAGTAAAGTACCCCCGTCACACCAAGTGGCCTATATAGAAAATATGGTGTTAGTGACCATACATTTTACAGACCTTCAGCACATGACTTTTGGGGTAATGTTGTCGGTATTACGCCCGTGCCGCTTTACTTTCCCAGAAAAATTCCGGTACCCATTAAAGGCTGGGTGAACCGGAAGCCGTCGGTTGGGATCAAACCCTACCACTATATACTACATAGAGGAGGTAGAATGTCCAGTGGGCTTGAGGAAGCGGAGTGGCTGGTGTACTTCACTGGATACATAAAAAAATAACTGAGCAACAAAAGCACATGATCTACTATTGTCAATATTGTTATTTTTCAGTTAGTTACTCCATCATCAAGAACCGTGCTCGCTGGTGGTAAGTGATCACGTCACTTCACACCTTTCTATCACTGTAGCTGTTTATCCACTATGCTGCTTGTTTGCTGCAATCTTTTTCAACTGTTTTTTTTTCTTTTACGTGGCTAGAACTTGGTCTTCGCGACACGCTTTTTTGTACCATGTCGTTTCTCCTATATAAACCTGTTTTACTACGTTGTCGGAACTTTTTTTTTTCTTCATAAAATCTAAATGATCATCTTTAGAAGTTACACAGTGGCATACATAACGTTTATTATACACGTTTATAGTCGAAGGTAGTTATGTCCGCCCTTTGGGTCAATCTCCAGAATATGTAGAACATATTCACTAGTCTTTCAGCCTGTATTGATTAGTTCAAGAAAACTGGATAAGTGAGAGTGAGCGCTGAGAATTAAAATATTCGACTTTATGGAGACCATAGTGTTGCATACAACTTACATCGGCATCGGTGTCTGCTGTAATCATATTGGTAAACTTAAAGCAGTAATAAGAAACACAATTAGTGAGGGGGCAATTTGTAAACTTTACTTGTAAGCATTTGGAAGACATACATTATGATACACACATGGAATTTAATGAAGCAGAACAAACAGCGAAACGTTAATTTAATCAATAAATAAATAACAAAACAAATCAATTTATAATGAGATGGTGTATCAATGTCATGCTCAATTGATTCTTTTAATTTTCTTCACTCTTTCATAAAAGCAAAGATATTACAGATGTTTAAGTGTGGTACTGAATACTTATTTTATTATTTAATGTGTATCATTGCATTACCTTATTTTTCTACTATATTTTCTTCTTCTGTTTCTTCCGTTCCATATTTGTCTTTCAGCGTTGAGGAGAGATATAATGATGTGGTCTTTTGCTCTTCTGTTGGCCTCTCCTGATGGTATGTTTCTTAGTGTTTCTAATATACCATCAATCAATCTTTTGCTCTTCTGTTGGCCTCTCCTGATGGTATGTTTCTTAGTGTTTCTAATATACCATCAATCAATCTTTTGCTCTTCTGTTGGCCTCTCCTGATGGTATGTTTCCTAGTGTTTCTAATATACCATCAATCAATCTTTTGCTCTTCTGTTGGCCTCTCCTGATGGTATGTTTCCTAGTGTTTCTAATATACCACCAATCAATCTTTTGCTCTTCTGTTGGCCTCTCCTGATGGTATGTTTCCTAGTGTTTCTAATATACCATCAATCAATCTTTTGCTCTTCTGTTGGCCTCTCCTGATGGTATGTTTAATAGTGTTTCTAATATACCATCAATCAATCTTTTCGCAGTTCGTCCTCGGGTCTGGTGTTGCTGCTAAGTTTATTGAGGGTTCGTTGTGAAATGTGTCGATCTTTCAGGGTTGTCACGTGGCCAAACTATTTTATCTGTTGTTTCTTTATGTACTCTTTTGAGGGAATTATTCCTTCCTGCCGTCTATCGTTATGCTAATTTTATGTTTCTCTTTTGCTGTATTCATGACTTCTAATTTGTTGATGTTGATTTGTATTTTGTACTGAGTTCCTGTGCTGTTAAATCAATTGAAGTCTAGGTCTTCTATTTTTCCATGAATTAGTGCCTGATCGTATGCAAATAGAAGCTCGTTGATCTCATCTGTCTTCAATGGGTTATATAACTTAAATAAGTGGTCCATGTAAGTAATAATAAAATAGGGGAATTAGCGCACCCCTCTCTTATTCCTGATCTAAATTCAAAGTGATCTGTGTGGTCTCTTGCTGTTCTGACTGTGTAGCTGATGTTGGTGTAGAGACTTTTAATTACGTTGGTTAGATTTTGGCTTACGTTCACGGTAGTATTCCCCCATAGTTGTACTCGTTTGTGCGCTTTTTCCAGCTCAATGAAACCTATGTACTAATGTTGATCATGTTCTGTCGCCTTGTTCTACTAGCTGCATCGATGGCTTCTTTGCATTATCATATTGGTCAATGTCTACTTCAATGTCCTATCCAATGTCTTGTAGAATGTCTGGTTCAATGTCTTCTCCAATGTCTTGCCCAATATCTTGTCCAATGTCTTGTAGAATGTCTGGTCCAATGTCTTCTCCAATGTCTTGTCCAATATCTTGTCCAATATCTTGTCCAATGTCTGGTCCAATGTCTGGTTCAATGTCTTGCCCAATATCTTGTCCAATGTCTTGTAGAATGTCTGGTTAAATGTCTTCTCCAATGTATAGTCCAATGTCTTGCCCAATATCTTGTCCAATATCTTCTCCAATGTCTTGCCCAATATCTTGTCCAATGTCTTGTAGAATGTCTGGTTCAATGTCTTCTCCAATGTATAGTCCAATATCTTGCCCAATATCTTGTCTAATGTCATGTCAAATGCCTTACCCAATATTTTGTCCAATGTCGTGTCCGATATCTTGTCCAATATCTTGTCCAATATCATGTCCAATGTCGTTTCCGATATCTTGTCCAATATCGTGCCCAATGTTTTGCCAAATGTCTTATCCAATATCTTGTCCAATGTCTTGCCCAATATCTTGTCCAATGTCTTGTTCAATATCTGGTCCAATATCTTGTCCGATACCTTGTCCAATATTTTGTCCAATTTCTTGTCAGATGTCTTGTCCAATATCTTGTCCAATATCTTGTACAATTTCTTGTCAGATGTCTTGTCCATTATCTTGTCCAATATCTTGTCCAATGTCTTGTCCGATATCTAGTCCAATATCTTGTCCCATATCGTGCCCAATGTTTTGCCAAATGTTTTGTCCAATATCTTGTCCAATGTCTTGCTCAATGTCTTGTTCATTGTCTTGTTAAATGTCTTGCCCAATGACTTGTTTTTGAATCCAAATCACTTCTTAGTTCTCGGAAGCACTCTTCAGGATGATGAAGTCTTGACCCTGGTGTCGTCGCACTTTATGTTAGTTAAGTTATAAAACTGCTTACTAAATATGGAAATAGGCAAGCTATTGCGGTGCTGCGGTAAAGCTGATGATCATGAGATAATGTGAACAAAGAAGTTCTCTAGTTTAGTCCGTTCACTTCCTTTTATTTAAGAACTACCTTTCCCTGGCCCCATCTCAGCCTGTGTTCCTCTGGTAGCGGTTGGGGCAATTACTGTTGACTACTCTCCCTTATCCTCTCGCATTCATTATACGTCACCGACTTGTGGAGGGAGAACTGGCAGCTGTCTTTATGTATGTATGTATATATATATATATATATATATATATATATATATATATATATATATATATATATCAGTGGCGTATACTGGTTTTGGGGTCTGGGCTCCCGCTGACATAATAAATAAAGAGACACACTATATTCAGTAGGCTAACATGAAGTAATATTTGCTAATGACATCACTACATTTTAAATTACTTATTTATATGTAAACTCTATCCGTCTTGTTTGGGACGAAAATGTCTCGATGACTTTGTCATTGAAAGTACTGTTGGGTTGGTTTCTATTTTTCTGAAGGAATGATTTCTCAATGGACATTATTGCCAAAACAGATAAGCGTTCTTGTGTCTGAGTTGAGCGACATTAAGATTTGATTCTCTTGAGAGCATAACAAGTTCTTTCTACATATGTAGATGTGCACAACGTAGTTATAAATAGGTTAGGAAATTCCGGTAATCAGACTAAGTTTTACTTTCACTTAGTGACGCTTCTGATTGGCTAGAGCTAAAAATAACCCATGAAACCGCATTTTGTACAGATAGCTCTCGCCGTATATGTTTGACGGGAATTTTTGAATGTCAAAGTCATTAATTATAAGTCTGAGAGAAGAGAACTGTACACTGCTTATTAGCGGTTTCATGTACTATCTTGAGTAGTTTCGGTTTCATTCACAAATGTTATAGTGGCCATAGGAAAACCTTGCTTTAATAAATCAAAAATCAAAGCAAATAATTAATATTGGCCTACGAAATGTGTAATAGAATATTCGAAAATGTGCAATATAATTATGAAAGAAATATAATAAACTATCATTTCCTTTCGTATTTCGTTAATATGTTCAGGCAACCGGAGGTAGCTGCGGTAGCATAGAGAATACGCCACTGATATATATATATATATATATATATATATATATATATCTATCTATTGTCCTTTCGAGCCGAAAACGGCACATAGGGCAGAACCACAATCTCAAAAACAGAAACCTTGCATGCCAAAGTGGCACATATTGCAGAGATCACTGCTCTAAAATATATGGTGCTATTTCCAAAACAATACTTTTTACAATGACAGCTTGTCAAGCCATCGATCAACCTCCTTAGTCGCCTCTTACGACATGCCTGGAAGGTCACAGTGTCACTATTCTTTACTTCCCTCATAATGAGGCCCCGGTAACACACAGGAAATATATATATATATACTTATATATATATAAGTAGTTACTTTCTTTGAAGTAGTTAGGACTTAGTACATTTCTCTCTTTTTTTTTTTACTGGGTATCCTGTTCTTTGTGTTTGTTTCTAAAAAAAAAAAACCGTATGTGAGACCGAAATGTCATATGCATTTTTTTTTTCCATGTAAAGCTGTCATAATACACTATTCATCCCGTTCCCTGCTTACTAAGTATTGTTAGTTTTAAAAATAAAATACTTGCGTATTGCAGAAGTTGTCAATAATAAAATATTGGGTAAACTTTATAAATACGCATTTCCTTCTTACCAACATGACATATATCATTATATTTGATTGTGCAATTTATAGCACAACATTGAAGCAGCTAAGTGATATTAGTCACGTTACGTACAAAATATACCAGTTAATCCTTAGGTGTTAACATTCTAAGTATCATCATCATCATCTTCAAGTACCGGCCCGACTGGCGTAGGTGATTATGTCTCTCCACAACTTTCGATCTCGACAGTTATTTATCATTTCAGTTGTTGACCTTCTGCCAAGCCATTCTCTTAAGCTGTCTGTTATCTTTTCTCTTTCCTTCCCTTTATCTCTTCGTCCCTCAATTTTCCCAGTTGTTACAATATATTTCAGCTGTTCTCTTCTCATTTCATGACCAAAAAATGATGATTGTTTCTTCCTAATATTGGAAATTAGCTCTCTTTTTGCTTTGGCCTCTTTCAGAACGTTTTCATTATTATTCTTAGCTGTCCATGGTATTCTCAACATTCTTCTGTTAAACGACATTTCTACAGACTCTACAGTGATTTCTACAGTGATTTTCTTGTCTGTTGTCCTATTTTCCATGGTTCACATCCATATGTTAAGACTGGCTCTACATAACATTTAATAACTCTTTTTCTTGTTTCTATTGTCAAAAATGGTTTGCATAGTATCTTCTAAGTATAATTGAATTTTAATAAAACAATTAACAAAAGTACCATTTCAACACGAATAAACTTATATATAAAGTGTTTTACAGACAACATTAATCTAGGTATCGTTTCCAAATATAAATCATGAACCATTTTTGCACATTTTATATAAAATATAATTTTATATATTCATGGCCCATGCCCAGAGGCAGATGGATATCATGAAACTCTTCGAAGCACACGATCTTATGTACTCTAAAACAGTTCCTGATGTGGATCTTTTCTTGTGTAACGCCGTGAAACTATCCTGCAGAGTTTCCTTTATCTACCTCCATCTCTCTATCTTCTGCTTTCCTGTTATTCCAACCAGCCTCTCCTCCACACAAACCCCACATAGTCTTTTTATCATTTCAATTATAATCTTCTTTCCACGTCATCACTGGATATAAATAACCCCAAAACAAAATTCTGTTACAAAGGGACATTCTATTGATGTCATTTTTAGGTTCACTCTAGCTCTATTGGCATCATCCAGAAGGCTACTAAATAACAGAACAGAGCCATAGATATTGTCTTGTTTAGAGATAGAGCTGAGAACAATCCTGTTATAATGATGCCAATGGGACACGATCAGGTTCTGGCAAAAAAAGTCCACTTCCGGTCCTCAAGGTGAGACTTGTTTCTTGCGGACCCAGGCGATCTACTCGTTCACTCAATAATATCAATGTTCAAGATATGAGAAGTACAAATCTGAAACGATCTTGTATCTCTGAAGAAGCAGAATGACCATTATGTACAGGTAGCCTGAAAGCAAGCAGAGTGGGTGTAATGTATTCTACTGTGTTTATGTTCTCTGTTTCTTGTCTGTTGTGTTATTGGAATATCAAATTAATATTTGTTCTTTGTACCTGTGCTCTCTCTAGTTCTTTCAGATTGAGTATTTGTATCTGAGTCATACATAATTGTTTTTTGGACGTTACAAAGTCCAATATTAAGAAGTGAGTGTTCTTGCTTGCTATTATCTTTCATAAATGTGAGAACCAGTTAGTCGAGTTGACTAGAACATGTGTTTCCAGGAATGGCATCAGTGTTGTACAAAGCCAATGTGCAACAATTACACCCATGTACTACGCTATCCCTTGCTTAACTAATGTCCATGGGAACGATGTCATGGTTACTTGCTTCCTTACATTTTACCAAGCGAACGCTGACATGGTTACTTTCATTTTGTTTCGTTATAGTAAATACTGCACATTTGAAGCTACAACATCTGCAAGGGATTTAACTTTAATAGAATTATTTGTTTTTAGACACGCTTCGACTGTTCAACATGGGTTTAATTTGTTCACACACTCGTCGAAATTTGAGTTGTTTTCTAAAGTCTTTAATCAGCTGATTCGTGTTTAGAAGTGGAAAATGACTAGCCGCAGTGAAGCATATATCGCCCCTAAAAGTGAATTATTATTAACAGCTGAAAAAAGCTAGGAATTATGTTCTGAGAACTTTGAATGTGATAGCGAATGTGATTAGTTTTAGTAGCACTGTCGTTCAAAATGGACCTCCACTTTGGGTGGGTGAGTACCTTTTTTTATGTACATTTTTTTAAAACGTAACTGCCTTCGACAAATGACAAAGTTTGTGGGCCTTGGTGTTTATAGTAACTCGCTGATTTTGTTTTTCTAGTTCGCCCTGTAAAGTTTTTTTTTTCTTTTATAAAATTCTGCTCTAAATTGTCTCAATCTCAGTACCGCATCGTCGCTGATAGCCGTGTAGATTTCCCACTTTCAAAACCTCATCCTTGCTCATTTCTACCATCCCTAAAACTGACGCTCCTGAGACCTATTAGGTAATTTATTATCATGAACCACCGCGACCTGAAATATATTCATGAGAGTTTTATTTCTGGTTTAAGCTTCTACATAATTCAACAGAAATGTTTATTTTGTAATCTTTATTTTGTTTACATTTGTTCCATGGTCATGTATTTTTCCCCCTGACTTTCTGCACTGCAAGAGCCGGTGTCAAACAATTGAGGTGTTTCTTCGTCGCTGTCTACAATATCTATGTATGCTGCAGCTTCCATTTTGGGAATATTTCTCATTTTGTAACACGTTGGTATTACAATTACAACTTGATGCAATACTGCATTAGTTTGGCTATATAAACATGTATATGCATTTTTCTTTCTGTCATTGCAATCCAAATCAATGTAATCGGCTTCTTGTTCAACTTTAATGTCGTTAGGTTTAGTTCTTGACATAGGTTCTTGTACTCTAGCATCGCTTGTGATGAGCTCTGCACGAAGATTTTCCTGGATAGGCAGGTTGTTGTATGTTTTACTTGTATCACATATTCTCCACGTAGTTCTCTCTATGCTATTTTCACCTTGATCAATATAACCAAGCAACACTTCTTGTAATGTAATAAAGTCTGGTCTCATTTTAGGATCTTTATCCCAGCACTGGATCATTAAATCATACCTGCAACAATAATTTAGAAACAATCATCACCAGCATGCAGCATAAAAATAAACAGGACAAATTTGAAACAAGTGCAACTCGTCAAATACTTGGGCACAATAATAACATCAGATGGGAGATGCACCACGCAAATAAAAAGCAGAAAAGCTCAGGCCAAAATAGCATTTCAGAAAATTAAAAATATCTTATGCAACAAATCTATGTGAATAGAAATGAGAAGGAAGGAGAGTTCATCGGTGCTATATAGAACCAATTCTGACCTATGGAAGCGAATCATGGACAGTAGACAAACAAATGAAAAGACGAATAGAGGCCACAGAGATGGGATTTCTCAGAAGAATGTTGAAAGTTCCATGGACAGCTAAAAAGACCAATGAGGAAGTTCTAAAAGAGGTCAACACAGAAACGCAGTTCCTAAAAAACATCAGGAAGAAACAATCAACATTTTTTTCGGGCACATCATGAGAAGAGGAAAGTTGGAAAACGTGGTTACAACTGGCAAAATAAAAGGAAAGATCGCGGACGACAAAGAGAAAAAATACTGGATAGCTTGGTGTCATGGCATGGAAAACAGTCAACAACAGAACTGATACGATGCACTGTAGATAGAAGATTGTGGAAGGACATGATCGACAACGCCAACCGGTATGGTACATGATGATGATGATGCAACAATAAAAACATTGGAAGTAACATTAAAACGGATTATTCTCTACTGAAATGTTGAATAGCTATGAATAGCACTGCATTTTTTGTTTGGCTTCATATCTAACAAGAATTATCAATGAAACTGCCGTGGCTGACAAAAAAGGAAATTTCAAAAGTGTTGTTACATGTAAGTAATGTAATACAGCAATCGGATTATATATCCCCTTTTTTCTTTTCATTGTTACCTAAAAGGTGTCGTGCTTTATATCATTTGTCGTTCTTGAGCTGCTTGAACTGTCTGAATTAGTGACTTTCCTTTGTTGTTACGTGTCTCTGTCACTGCATCTATCCATCTTCTTCTGGGTCTTCCACTTGGTCTTTTTTCATGCATTCTCGAGAAGAACGCCCTTGATGGTGATTGATAAGGATTCATTCTGACCAGGTGGCCAAACCATTTAAGTTGTTGTTGTTCTATATATTCTTGGCAGGGTTTTGTTCCTACTATTTTTCTTATGGTTTCATTTGGTATTCTATCTCTTCTTGTGTTGTTTGTTACTTTTCTCAAGCATCGCATCTCAAGTGTATTGATCTTACTTAAATGTAATTTAGAAAGGGTCTATGTTTGACTTTCATAGCACAAAGTTGGTATGAAAATGCTATTTAAAATTTGTTGTTTAGCTGGCATAGAAATGTCTGGATGTCTTAGCAATGGTGAAAGCTATGGTTAGCATCTAGAGATGTTAAGTGATGTTGTAGCAGGTTTTCATCCTCATATATTTGGCATTGGTCATCTTCGAAGAGTAGCTCGTTGATGTTAGAATTTTCTACCTCTATGTTATTATTTGATTTTTCCTTATTGTTGGTTGTTTTCTGATTTATTTTGTCCATATATATGATGAAGAGGAGTGGTGAAAGGACACATCCTTGTCTTACACCTGTTGTAACCTGAAACCATTCTGACAGACCGTCCGATGTTCTAACGGCACTTTGACTGTTTTTATATAATATCTAGTAGTTGTCCTGCTACTCCGTAGGTTTCTAAAGCTTGCCAAAGTTTGTTCCTGTCCACACGATCAAACGCTTTTTCCTGATCTATAAACACTATATTTAGGTTTCTGTCATATTCTATTGTTTTTTTTCACATAGTTTGTTTCAATGTAAATATAGCATCAGTACAGCTTTTGTCTTTTCTGAATCCGAATTGATTATTACTTAACTGAGGTTCTATTATGTATCTTACTCTCCTCTCCAATATTTTAGCATAAATTTTACGAACTTGACTCAGTAGGGATATTCCTCTGTACATTTCACACTCCCTTTTGCTTCCTTTATTCTTCCAAAATGGGACAATGATAGCTTTTGATAAGTAAAAGGATTAGATAACAAATTCTAATAACTAGTGTTTTAAAGAAAATTGCAATGTGATTGTCATCGAGGAACCTGGAAATACGTTACAGGTATATGTATCTATAAAAATCCGCCGATGATTTATAACATAAGTATAGTGCGTCTGATAGATTACCTAGCTATTTAGGTTATTGTAAAAAAAAGTAAAGTACCCCCGTCACGCCAACTGGCGTATAGGGAATATGGTGTTAGTGACCATACATTTTTAGAGACCTTCGGCACATGATTTTTGGGGTAATGTGTTCGGTATTACGCCCGTGCCGCTTTACTTTTCCAGAAAAAAAATCCGGTACCCATTTAAGGCTGGGTGAACTTTTCTTTTTTATGTTGTACTGGGAGAATATCCATATGTCAAGATTGCCAAATACTACTCTGACTTGTTTTCTTTTTCTCTGGTTCCCCTTTCTTACGTAGCTATTCTTCCGGGTTATCTTAATATATTTGGTTGCCACTAAATCCTAATTTGATTTTGGCCAGTGTAGGATTTTATACAATTAATTCGTGACTTCTGTCATTTTTAAAGATTTATGTTCAATGCGATGTATTGGCCGCATAGTTTAACACTTGATAGGAAAAAACTGTTAGAAATAAAATCGACATAATAAGCGGACTCAATTAACCTTCAGTACTTCTGAAGTCAGAGGATATATGCCAGTATGACGCAGGTCATCGGCTGACATGAAGATACTCTCATCTGAGATATGAAGATGTCAGTGTGTACAACAAACAAAACAAGCTTTCATTTACGTTTCAGTTCCTGGAAAGCTCGTATGTTTGCAGGGGCTACGCCAGAGGTCAACGGTTGGTGAATAGAAACAAATACATATTACATCACAGCAGTTGACATATCAGTGATCGATTATGTGCTGGGCATGTTCACTGTGTTCTTATATATGCAGTATCAGAGAGCTTTCAAAATAGAACATTACTTATACCACTGCTATGTGATACTGATAATATTGTGAAAACACAATTTTTGCTGGGTCCACTGTCCAGAAATGGAAGATTTGAATTACATAGTACAGAGTATCTATAACAGTTGTTGATGATCATAGGCAATCATTTCACAAAAACACAGTAGTTAGTTGACTATAATAGATGACATATGACTGATGATCATAGGCAATCATTTCACATAAACACAGTAGTTAGTTGACTATAATGGATGACATATGACTGATGATCATAGGCAATCATTTCACATAAACACAGTAGTTAGTTGACTATAATGGATGCCATATGACTGATGATCATAGGCAATCATTTCACACAAACACAGCAGTTAGTTTACTATAATGGATGACATAGGACCGATGATCATAGGCAATCATTTCACACAAACACAGTAGTTAGTTGACTATAATGGATGACACATGACTGATGATTATTATAAGCAATCATTTCACACAAACACAGTAGTTGGTTGACTATAATGGATGCCATATGACTGATGATCATAGGAAATCATTTCACACAAACACAGTAGTTAGTTGAATATAATGGATGACATATGACTGATGATCATAGGCAATAATTTCACAAAAACACAGTAGTTAGTTGACTATAATGGATGACATATGACTGATGACAATAGGCAATCATTTCACAAAAACACAGTAGTTAGTTGACTATAATGGATGACATATGACTGATGACAATAGGCAATCATTTCACAAAAACACAGCAGTTAGTTGACTATAATGGATAACATATGACTTTAAAAGACGATGTGAAGGATGGAAAATGTTCAAACGCTGGTCATAGAAAGAGAGTGAATCATACATAAAGAGAAAACAAAATATTTCTCTTGGCAGGAAGCTTAGAGGTTGAAGCAATGGACAAACAAACATTACAGGCAATAAGTTAATAGGTGAGAGTTCTGAAGTAAGAAGGTGGTGTTGTTTCAGACGCTGTTCATACGTGCTGCGTAGGAAAAAGTTGGAATGCGGGTAGCTCAGCTAATGTCGATAACAGAAAAATCACTGCAGGGCAGAATGAAGCTTTAAAACAACTTCGAGTATGTGGATAGAGATGTCAGCAGATATTATAGCATGCTAGTGAGATTCAAACACTCATTTGATAGGTCATTTATAGTCACTAATGGACTCTCAGCCAAAGAAAGCTTCGAGGGGCCCTGAAACAAGTGGATAGCGTAAGCAGAATGGTCAATTTTAAAATATAGAACTTGTACACAACTGTCTGAATGAGATCATGGTAATAAGAGAGTGGTTGATATTCTAATTTCAGTAAGGAAACAGTTTTTAAACTGCAACAGTTTGTTATATAATGTCCGAAAAGTAGAAATGACAAGCAGGAGCTGAAGAGGGGGAAGGGGTTGTGTCTGTGTGTGTGTGTGTGTGTGTGTGTGTGTGTGTGTGTGTGTGTGTGTGTGTGTGTAACTAGTGAGCTACTGGAATCATCAGTGTACATACAATTCATCATCTGATAACGACTACTGATCACCTATGATATTGTTCGCAGAGCTATGGTGCCAAATATAACAAAAAGGAATAAGTGAATGTCTGAATTGTGAAACTTATATGTGATTAGATGGTCAGGATTAGTATAGTTATCTAGAAATATCCTGACAGAAACTATTTTTTATTACACTGGTTATTCCAAATGCTCATCTCTGTTAGCCTCCTCATGCTATTTCTTGAAATTTCAATTTCAGAAGTAAATTTACATACAAACTTGCCCCGAGCATGACAAGAACAATTATATATTTGTATAGCGCATTAACATGAGAACTGAGAATGTATTGCGACAACAAAGAGATATTTTCAGAAAAGAAAAGCTGGCAACATTGGTGAAACAATCAAAGTCAAAGTGATGACATCAAAAGTGGACACGGTAGACAAGGCTGGGGACAATAAGTTTAGAAGTTCATGATTATTTATACCAGCTTGAACTGTACTTAAAGATTGCGAAACAGAACCCTTGAATGTATACGACACAATAAAGAGTACGCTGGTATACTCACAGTGCATCAGGACAAAAATAGGGTGCTGCCAGTCGTCGGTAACGAAGGAAGTTGATAATATCCCATCCGTCCACACCAGGATAAGGCGTGAGACCTCTGGTCAATATTTCCCACAGGACTACACCAAATGACCACTGAAAATAGTTGAGGCTGATATTATGCAACTCATCTTATTAAGTGCCACATATACTAATAAGATCACTTAGCTTGGATAACTTGAAGCTTTAGTGTGATTGGTGTCTCAGAACTACAGTAGCGGTTATTGTGTTCAATGAAGTCTTTCAGTTAACAGGTATTGCCTTACTCAGTAGAAGTCTATCAACATGTGCAAAAAAAAAGTAAAGTAAGGTAAAGAGCCCCCATCACGCCAAGTGGCGTATAGGGAATATGGTGTTAGTGACCATACATTTTACAGACTTTCAGCACATGATTTTTGGGGTAATGTGGTCGGTATTACGCCCGTGCTGCTTAACTTTCCCAGAAAAAATCCGGTACTCATTTAAGTCTGGGTGAACCGTAAGCCGTCGGTTGGGATCGAACCCTACCTCTTGTCCTTTGTAATCCAGTTCACTAACCACTGAGCTATCGCGGCTCCCTATCTATATGTGTACCATTTTATTATGTTGATTCTGAAATGTATATGTGAAGGAAGGAGATTGCGGACGAGAACGCTACGTAGAAATCCGCAGATGACTTGCCAACCAATACATCTGTGTCGTTAGTCGCTAAATGTTGACGGATATACTTTGGGGAGACAAGAACATTTTATAGACTTGTACAATGTGCAATGACAGTGCCACGTCAACTAAACTTATTTCTCTTTGTAAAAGAAAAAAATAGGCTCAAATATTGCTACTATATTTTTACGTCTACCACGATAACTAACGGCTCCAAGTACAGTTGCCACTCACCACATCTGACTTGGAGCTATATGTCCCATGTTCAATGCTCTCCACAGCCATCCATTTGATAGGTAACTTCTTGTTATTATCACTTATATAGCAGCCTTGCTCGTAAATATCTCGACACAAACCAAAGTCAGCAACCTTGACATTGCATAGAGAGTCCAACCTAGGCAGAAAGACACACTATATCATCAGAATTTTACTATGAAATCATGACGTTTGCTATGTTATTCATATATATATATATATATATATATATATATATAAATATACATAACAATTTGGAATAACCAATTTGTTGCAGGAGCTACTGAGTTAAGTGCTCTATGCACACCGTGAGCTGTGCGCTTCAATCGTATTGATCGTGTTTCGATATTCCGATTGCTTACAATAAATGAAGATATCGTATGAGAGAGGTCAGATGGCTGTGTTCACTTTCTGTGCGGTTTCGCCCTATTTCTTTTGGCGTACGCTGAGATGCTATGATGGGGACTATAGCTGCCTTTCTTTGTTTGGGAGATGAGATAGTAATTCGGATGATTCCACTGGGCGGTTGAGCAATTATGGATTTTAATTCGTTTGCAGTGATACCGGATCCTTCCATAACCATAACGATATAACAATTTAACTTTAATGAATATTAGTCTATGCATCAGCGTCACGTGGAATTTGTGTGGTAATGGTGTTTAATTCTTCTGCTCGTTTAATCTCAAAATTAATCTCTTAGAAATGTTGCAGCCTTCGTAGGTGATGATTCTCTTCATCTAAAACATTCCATTTATTTAAAAAAATGTGACTTGCTTTTGAAATCAACAAGAGGTACAGAAACTGCAATCAGGACATTTTTATATCCGCTCCGCTGCTTTAAAAAAAAAAAGCAATGAAGAGCGTAAATGGATAGTTCCTGTTACATACTGGTTATAAGTTCTTCTTTCAGCTAGCAGGACGTGCCTCTAATTCTCTAACCCTGTCTCCAACCCTGCTCCTTCAGTCAATGAATCTAGGGGCTAGTTTCGCATTATTTTTAATGTTATATCGATCTATCCCAAATACTGGCGTTACTGTTTTTCTTTGTTAGTCGTGGCAATAACATTGGTACAAAGTTTGAAGCTGAGTCAACAGGCCGACACTAATGGCACGTTGATTTGATTCACTTATATATTTTATGGTCGAAAAAATGTGATTCTAAAATAGTTAAAATCAATGGAGCTAACATTGTTGCTAAAATTAATGAGATTGGCTACACTTACATACAGTTTCTGGCTGCTAGGTCCCTGTGCACTAACTTGAGTGTACTAAGGTAAGACATGCCACTTGATATGTCTGCTCCAAACTTGATGACGTCATATAAGCTTAGATTCTGAGACATATATAATTAAGTATGTCATAGACAAGTTCTGGTCAGTTGGAAACACACAGTCACACATAATATTAATTTTCTATTGACATACTGGTGTGTCCTTGAACATTAAATTCTAACTCAATAGGCTCCAAAGATGTATAGAATTATGACATTCCAATTGAATATAATATAGAGAAAATCATCGCTAAATATTGCAATCATAACAAAGAATTTGCAAAGTAAAGCAATTTGATGTAAAATTTGCAACTGTTAGTTATTCCGTTGTTATTTTGGCTGCATATACTTTGTTCACTGTAACGTTAAATGTGGCAGAATCCGCAGTGGCTATTCAATCTCAAAATAATCTCATGTTTAGACGATTAGGCGACTAATGTACACATCGACCACACCTGACTCGACTCCCAAGTAAGTCAACAGCATAGTGATAGTTTAATCCTGGAATATCCGAGGCGCGGACGATAAGCGATAAGAAATTACATCATCGACCGTAGGTGAGCTATACCGGACGTTTCAATACCGACAGTCTAATGGATTGAAGTTCCCGGCTCGACCTATCTTTATTACCTATGATCAGTTTCTGATCCACTCCTTCCCGACGAAGCTTTAAAGTCAATGCAGCAGGAGTTCGACAACTAGCAGTCATGACCCAGCCGAGCAACCTTATGTAAGATAAAGGGTTGAAACATTTGCTTGATGGGATCGCTTCTGATGATCAGATTGCCTCCTGCTACGAAGCTCTGTATAAAGAATTTCCTATTACGTATCACAAATTGAAGGTAGAATAATCTTAACATATCATGATTTAAGAGGTTTAAATGTTTAATTTAAAAATCAAAAATGAGTATTTTTTTCTTTTAGCTATTACAGATCTCTGCTCCTTCTTTCTTACTAATCAGTTAATTAGTTTCTTACTCTTGGGCCGAAGACGATACTTAGGAAGAAATCATAATTCCCTATATGTTACAATTTACGGCTTTTTTGGACATGGTTTTTGTTTTTTACGCTCATAGTTGTGCCTTCTCTACAAATTGTTTGAAGTAGATTTTATTTCAAATGTTCTTATTTTGTGGATATACCCGGTGTCTACCTGAAGGCCTGGCACATGAATTTTTTTTCCGGCCACTCTGAGCAGAAAATCGATGTGGTTTCAGTATATTCTCCTTATATAACTTTAAGCACATTCATTGTTCGTATCTTCTCGTATAGTTTCGTTTAGAATGAATTCTCTCTGATAGTTGCCAGGCTAAAAAGAGGCAACTCATGGGTGGGCCGAGCAGAAGAAGTCATCAAACAAGTATGTGGGCTTACCAATATCAGTGTTGGCAAGGAGTGGATACCGGTGCCTACGTTATTCAAGGGGACTTTCTCGTGTATTGTCACACTCGACAGGAAAAGTAGGGAACAGGACCCGGTCGTGGTTAATACTGAGGTCAACGGTCTCATCTGCAATAACACCGATGACAAAGATGCAGTCATCTATATAGACGGATCTGTAAGACGACACGAAAGAAGTGCATGGGCATTTACAGCACGCTCGGCAGGCAGAATAGTCAAGGAAGATAGTGGTGCATACGTCATGACCACGAGTAGCATAACAATGGAGGCGATGGCAGTGACCATACGTGGGTGTAGTCTTGTGACTCTAACCATTCAAATGGTTAGAGTCACAAGACTACACCCACGTATGTATACTGAGTGATTCGATGAGCATGATAAAAAAAGTGGAGGCGGGCTCTGTACGCATGCAATGGGTAGAGTCGTTGCAGAAATCCAAAATACGTAAGATCACCTTTGTCTATGTCCCTGGACATGCGGGAGTACGGGGAAATGAAAGAGCGGACATGTTGGCTAGCTGCGCTGTCGTTGAGGATGGGCAACCAATGGATCGGGCGGACATCATCAATGCCCTCCGAGATGTGGGAAGAGCACAGGACTTCGACAAACACAGATCCACGTCACTTCTTCGGATGAAAGAGATGGGAGTTAAGATGGGCACAGCCAGAAATGAGAAACTTAGTGGGCGTGTAAGAAGACTTATCAACCAACATAGAACTGGAGTCGTCAGTCGCTGGACACTGAGGGAATTGTTGAGGAGGGGATCTGAGCACCTATGGACATGTTCGGAGTGCAATGATGATGACCCGCAAATAACTAAATAACTAAATAAGTCTCTCTGATTTGTGTTTAGAGTTCTTCTGAAGAATTTACTTATTTCATTTTCATTAATGTTATCATCATCATCAAGTGCTATGCCTGCAGGCGTAGGTGATCATATTTCTGCACATCTTTCGATCTCGACAGTTGTTTATCATTTCTGTTGTTGACGTTTTGCCAAGACATTAAGCTATCTGGTATCCTTTCTCTTTACTTCCCTCTATTTCTTCGTCCCTCAATTTTCACAGTTGTCACAATATCTTCCAGCTGTTCTCATTATATGGTCAAAACTGATGATTGTTTTTTCCTACTATTAAATATTAATGGTCTTTTCTGATTTGCCCTATACAGAACATTTTTATTACTCTTCTTACCTGTCTATGATATTCTCACATTCCTCTGTAAACCCACATTTCTAATTTCCAAGCCTTGAATGAGTTTCTTGTCTGTTGTCCTATTGTCTATGATTCACATCCATATGTTAAGATCGGCTCTATATAACATTTAAGATCTATTTTTCTTCTTTATGTTGTCAAAAAAGGATTGCACAGTATCTTTATCACTTTTTAGAAGCCATTTTTTCCTCAGCTACTCTGGATCTCACTTCTATTGTACATACATACCATCTGAGGTTAACATTGTTTCCAGATATTTAAATTCATTTACCTGTTTTATTATTGTTCCAATTTCTTTATAGTGTCATTTTCTTTGTTGCTATCATTACTTCTGTCATTTTGCTATTGAGTTTGAGTAATTTATTTTGTTTTATTAATGGTATTATTAATTATTATTTTTGGTAATCAGTGCTAAACCTAGGGATTTTAATGACAAACGATAATTCTCAAACAGCAGAGACAGAATCAATGTGCAACAAAGCTTGTCAAATCATTGGACAGTTATCACCAGTATTGTCCAACAAGGAAATAACACTTGAGGCAAAACAAGCACTATACAATACAATCTTCATCCCAACGTTGTGCTACCAATGCCAGACCTGGACCTTAGATGCAAGAACAATAAGAAAAATAAACTCTACTGAGATGAAATGTGTTAGACGAATGACAGGAAACAGTCTGAGAGATAATATCAGAAATGAAGAACTGAGAAAAAAGCTAGGAATAGCCCCCGCCATAGAATATATAAGGAAAAAACATATAAAATGGTTTGGCCACGTGACAAGGCAGAAAGATCAAAACACGACACAACGAGCCTTCAACAAACGTTGTGAGAACACCAGACCAAAGGGTCGACCACGAAAATTATGGATCGATGGAATATTAGAAGCACTAGGAAACATAACAGCAGCAGAGGCGAACAGAAGAGCAAAAGACCGAAAATTACATCTCCACTCGACGCTGAAAGGCAGATGAGGAAGGAAAGTAGAAGAAGTGGTAATTTTTGGTAATCTGTATATATATAACATATGAATGTTTTAAATAAATAAGAAACACATATGTTTAAACTACTTCTAACTTTTGTATTTAAACTTTTAAATTATGAGGATACAGTTTATTTTAAATTAATACATTTAAGGCTAGATTAAAGTTGTAAAAAATACTTTTTTTAATCTGAAGAAAATGTAAGTGTAATTACCACTAAGGAGTCTTTAACAAAGGACCGAAGGTCTCCTTTATCCATGTATGGAAGGATGACACATGGAATCCCAGGCTCCTTCTCTGCCAGACCAATCAAACCCAGCACATGTGGATGATGGAACTCCCTCATGATGACTGCCTCTTTCACAAATGATTGAAGGTCAAGGTTATGTGAAGATGGATCTGAGAAGAAGGTAAGAACAAGTTAAGGGATAAAGGCACCAAGATGAACTAAGATGCATAGAAATGCATAGAAATGCGAAGCTGCTGTAAGGCTGATGGTAATGATGATTTAAAAAAAAAAAACTTTAAAAAAAAATAGTAATAACAAGTTACACTGAGAAGAAGTTAATAACAAGTTACACTGAAAGGGTAATAACAAGTTACACTAATAAGGTGGTGATAACAAGTTACACTGAAAGGGTTATAACAAGTTACACTGAGACGAAGGTAATAACAAGTTACATTGAAAGGGTTATAACAAATTACACTGAGACGAAGGTAATAACAAGTTACACTGAAATGGTAATAACAAGTTGCAATGAGACGAGGATAATAACAAGTTACATTGAGACGGTGGTAATAACAAGTTATACTAAAACAATGATAATAACACATTATACTGAGATGAAGGTAATAACACGTTACACTGAGACGAGAGTAATAACAAATTATACTGAAACGAAGGTAATAACAAGTTACATTGAGACGAGGGAAATAAAAAGTTACACTGAGACGAGGGTAATAACAAGTTACATGGAAACGAGGGTAATAACAAGTTATACTGAGATGAGGGTAATAACAAGTTATACTGAGACGAGGGTAATAACAAGTTATACTAAGACGAGGGTAATAACAAGTTACATTGAGACGAGGGTAATAACAAGTTACATTGAGACGAGGGTAATAACAAGTTATACTGAGACGAGGGTAATAACAAGTTACATTGAGACGAGGGTAATAACAAGTTATACTGAGAAGAAGAAGGTAATAACAAGTTACACCTAGAAGAAGGTACTAACAAGTTACACTGAGAAGATGGTACTATTAAGTTATACTGAGAAGATGGTACTAACAAGTTACACTGAGAAGATGGTACTATTAAGTTATACTGAGAAGATGGTACTAACAAGTTATACTGAGAACATGGTACTAACAAGTTATACTGAGAAGATGGTACTAACAAGTTACACTGATAAGATGGTACTAACAAGTTACACTGATAAGATGGTACTAACAAGTTACACTAACAATTTAAAAAGGCTGAGTGATATATTTCCACAAGAAAATTTGAATAAGCTCAGCTGAGATACTCTTTGCCCATCAACGTTTTAGGTTATCTAATTTCCAACAATGTGTATATTTTTCTACTGTTATAAGTAATATTCTAAGTAATTTTAACTTTCATATTTTATAGAATATATTGTAACAACATCAAGATCAACGATCTACTATGTTGGAATCAACGTCAAGATAAAAAAAATCATCATTTTTTGGCCATGTAATGAGAATAGAACAACTATAATATATTGTAACAACTGGGACAATTGAGGGACGAAGAGATAGAGGAAAGCAAAGAGAAAAAATACCAAGCAGCTTAAGAGAATGGCTCGGCAGAAGGTCAACAACAGAAATGATAAATAACTGTCGAGATAGATGATTGTGGAAAGGCATGACCACGTACGCCATCAGGCCCGGTACTTGTTGATGATTATGATATTTACCTCTTATATTTTATTGTATTTTACTGATTACCTATATTTACCAATGCTATATTTACATTGAGACAACTATGTGAAAAAACAATAGAATATGACAGAAACCTAAATATAGTGTTTATAGATCAGGAAAAAGCGTTTGATCGTGTGGACAGGAACAAACTTTAGCAAACTTTAGAAACATACGGGGTAGCAGGACAACTACTAGAAAATATAATAGCATTATATAAAAACAGTCAAAGTGCCGTCAGAACATCGGAAGGTCTGTCAGAATGGTTTCAGGTTACAACAGGTGTAAGACAAGGGTGTGTCCTCTCACCACTCCTCTTCATCATATATATGGACAAAATAAATCAGGAAACAACCAACAATAAGGACAAATCAAATAATAACATAGAGGTAGAAAACTACAACATCAACGAGCTACTCTTCGCAGACAACCAATGCCTAATATATGAGGATGAAAACCTGCTACAACAACATTTAACATCTCTTGTTAAAAGCTGCACAAACTACAGTATGAAAATTAACACAGCAAAAACAGAGGCTATAAGAATAAGCAAATTAAGACACCCATTAAACATCAAGATCAAAGATAAAGAAATAAAACAAGTAGAGGAATTCAAGTATTTAGGCACAATGTTCACAGAAGATGGAAAACTAGACTGAGAAATTGACATGAGAATACAAAAAGCAAATGCTGTCACATACCAGCTTTCACCATTGCTAAGACATCCAGACATTTCTATACCAGCTAAACAACAAATGATAAATAGCATCTTCATACCAACTTTGTGCTATGAAAGTCAAACATGGACCCTTTCTAAATCACATTTAAGAAAGATCAATACATGTGAGATGCGTTGCTTGAGAAAAGTAACAAACAACACAAGAATAAATAGAATACCAAATGAAACCATAAGAAAAATAGTAGGAACAAAACCCTGCCAAGAATTATTGGTTATTGGTTATTGAAGGCCTCGGTATCACTGCAAACGAATTAAAATCCATAATTGCTCAACCGCCCGTGCCAGTGGTGTCATCCGAATTACTAACACATCTCCCAAACAGAGAAAGGTAACTGTAGTCCCCATCGTAGCAGTCTCAGCACACGCCAAAAGACATAAGGCGCAACTGCGCAGAAAGTGACCACAGCCAACTGTTCCCTGTCATACGATATCATCATTCATCGTAAACAAGCGGGATATCGAAACAGGATCAAAACGGATGAGACACACAGCTCACAGTGTGCACAGAGCACATAACTCAGTAGCTCCTGCAACAAGCCGGACTTGGAATATGAGGAAACTGCAAGAAGGAACACTTTTCAGACATAGCCTTCTGCCAAGAATATATAGAACAACAACAACTTAAATGGTTTGGTCACCTAGTCAGAATGAATTCTCACCAATCACCATCAAGGGCGTTCTTCTCGAGAATGCATGGAAAAAGACCAAGAGGAAGACCCAGAAGAAGATGGATAGATGCAGTGACAGAGACATGTAACAACAAAGGAAAATCACTAATTCAGACAATTCGAGCAGCACAAGAACGACAAATGATATAAACCACGACACCTTTTAGGTATCAGTGAAAGAGAAAAGAGGAAGAAGACTGATTACCAGAATTATTAATATATCAATACAGAATTGTTAATACTCAATTCATCCAATAAATATATGTTAATTCCATTGTCATATTTATAAATATGTGGCTAGGCTATGCGACAAATTTGACTTAATAGAGAACATATTTTTTAAAATGTATGGCTACAATACCCTTTTCCTCGTCTCAGTGTAACTTGTTATTACCCTCGTCTCAGTGTAACTTGTTATTACCCTCGTCTCAGTATAACTTGTTATTACCCTCGTCTCAGTGTAACTTGTTATTTTCCTCGTCTCAGTGTAACTTGTATTTTACCCTCGTCTCAATGTAACTTGTTATTACCCTCGTCTCAATGTAACTTGTTATTACCCTCGTCTCAGTGTAACTTGTTATTATAAAAAGCTGATAATATTATAAATGCTTATGGATTATCAACGATGAGAGTCATGGCAGATGCCGACATTGAGCAACGGTTGCTGGTACTTTAAATCTTGGAGCAGTCCTCTATTAAATATTTAGACGATGATCATTCTCATTTTTAGTGCGACTCAAAAATAGTGCAAAATGAGGCAATGCTATTTATAATATAATAATAATATAATACAATATAATATAATATAATATAATATAATATAATATAATATAATATAATATAATATAATATAATATAATATAATATAATATAATATAATATAATATAATATAATATAATATAATATAATATAATATAATATAATATAATATAATATAATATAATATAATATAATATAATATAAATATAATATAATATAATATAATATAATATAATATAATATAATATAATATAATATAATATAATATAATATAATATAATATAATATAATATAATATAATATAATATAATATAATATAATATAATATAATATAATATAATATAATATAATATAATATAATATAATATAATATATAATATAATATAATATAATATAATAGTATAGTATAGTATAGTATAGTATAGTATAGTATAGTATAGTATAGTATAGTATAGTATAGTATAGTATAGTATAGTATAGTATAGTATAGTATAGTATAGTATAGTATAGTATAGTATAGTATAGTATAGTATAGTATAGTATAGTATAGTATAGTATAGTATAGTATAGTTTAGTATAGTATAGTATAGTATAGTATAGTATAGTATAGTATAGTATAGTATAGTATAGTATAGTATAATATAATATAATATAATATAATATAATATAATATAATATAATATAATATAATATATAATATAATATAATATAATATAATATATATATAATATAATATAATATAATATAATATAATATAATATAATATAATATAATATAATATAATATAATATAATATAATATAATATAATATAATATAATATAATATAATATAATATAATATAATATAATATAATATAATATAATATAATATATAATGCTGTGTTACCTTTTTATAATATAATAATACACGAGAGTCATATATGGCCCTGTAGTACATCATCAAGGAGGCGTCTAATCGTTTACTGAACATTCCAGAAGATAGTATTGTCAGCTCAATGATAGCCAGTAGTATAGAGATGAATATCGTGGCCATGGTAAGAACATTTATCTGGTTGGAGTCGAGAGATTACTCTCATCATGCCTGATCGTAGAGTGACTCGATGAGCTTGACCTGCAAAGTCCGGACAGGCTCCTTTCGCAGATAATTACTGGCGTCAGCATTAAGATTTATGATCTACTGTATTAGAGTCAGCATCAAATCAACGATCTACTGTGTTAGAATCAACATCAAGATCAACTATCTACTGTGTTAGAGTCAGCGTCAAGATCAACTATCTACTGTGTTAGAGTCAGCATCAAGATCAACTATCTACTGTGTTAGAATCAGCATCAAGATCAACTATCTACTGTGTTAGAATCAGCATCAAGATCAACTATCTACTGTGTTAGAATCAGCATCAAGATCAAATATCTACTGTGTTAGAATCAGCATCAAGATCAACTATCTACTGTATTAGAGTCAGCATCAAGATCAACTATCTACTGTGTTAGAGTCAGCATCAAGATCAACTATCTACTGTATTAGAATCAGCATCAAGATCAACTATCTACTGTGTTAGAATCAGCATCGAGATCATCTATCTACTGTGTTAGAATCAGCATCGAGATCAACTATCTACTGTGTTAGAATCAGCATCAAGATCAACTATCTACTGTGTTAGAATCAGCATCAAGATCAAATATCTACTGTGTTAGAATCAGCATCAAGATCAACTATATACTGTATTAGAGTCAGCATCAAGATCAACTATCTACTGTGTTAGAGTCAGTATCAAGATCAACTATCTACTGTGTTAGAGTCAGCATCGAGATCAACTATCTACTGTGTTAAAGTCAGCATCAAGATCAACTATCTACTGTGTTAGAATCAGCATCAAGATCAACTATCTACTGTGTTAGAGTCAGCATCAAGATCAACTATCTACTTTGTTAGAGTCAGCATCAAGATCAACTATCTACTGTGTTAGAGTCAGCATCAAGATCAACAATCTACTGTGTTAGAGTCAGCATCAAGATCAACTATCTACTGTGTTAGAATCAGCATGAAGATCAACTATCTACTGTGTTAGAATCAGCATCGAGATCAACTATCTACTGTGTTAGAATCAGCATCGAGATCAACTATCTACTGTGTTAGAGTCAGCATCAATATCAACGATCTACTGTGTTAGAGTCAGCATCAAGATCAACGATCTACTGTGTTAGAGTCAGCATCAAGATCAACGATCTACTGTGTTAGAATCAGCATCAAGATCAACTATCTACTGTGTTAGTATCAGCATCAAGATCAACTATCTACTGTGCTAGAATCAGCATCAAGATCAACTATCTACTGTGTTAGAATCAGCATCAAGATCAACGATCTACTGTGTTAGAATCAGCATCAAGATCAACGATCTACTGTGTTAGAATCAGCATCAAGATCAACGATCTACTGTGTTAGAGTCAGCATCAAGATCAACTATCTACTGTGTTAGAATCAGCATCAAGATCAACTATCTACTGTGTTAGAATCAGCATCAAGATCAACGATCTACTGTGTTAGAGTCAGCATCAAGATCAACGATCTACTGTGTTAGAATCAGCATCGAGATCAACTATCTACTGTGTTAGAATCAGCATCAAGATCAACGATCTACTGTGTTAGTCAGCGTCAAGATCAACTATCTACTGTGTTAGAGTCAGCATCACGATCAACGATCTACTGTGTTAGAGTCAGCATCAAGATCAACGATCTACTGTGTTAGAATCAGCATCAAGATCAACGATCTACTGTGTTAGAGTCAGCATCAAGATCAACGATCTACTGTGTTAGAGTCAGCATCGAGATCAACTATCTACTGTGTTAGAATCAGCATCGAGATCAACTATCTACTGTGTTAGAATCAGCATCGAGATAAACTATCTACTGTGTTAGAATCAGCATCAAGATCAACTATCTACTGTGTTAGAATCAGCATCAAGATCAACTATCTACTGTGTTAGAGTCAGCATCAAGATCAACGATCTACTGTGTTAGAATCAGCATCAAGATCAACTATCTACTGTGTTAGTATCAGCATCAAGATCAACTATCTACTGTGCTAGAATCAGCATCAAGATCAACTATCTACTGTGTTAGAATCAGCATCAAGATCAACGATCTACTGTGTTAGAATCAGCATCAAGATCAACGATCTACTGTGTTAGAATCAGCATCAAGATCAACGATCTACTGTGTTAGAATCAGCATCAAGATCAACTATCTACTGTGTTAGAATCAGCATCAAGATCAACTATCTACTGTGTTAGAATCAGCATCAAGATCAACGATCTACTGTGTTAGAGTCAGCATCAAGATCAACGATCTACTGTGTTAGAATCAGCATCGAGATCAACTATCTACTGTGTTAGAATCAGCATCAAGATCAACGATCTACTGTGTTAGTCAGCGTCAAGATCAACTATCTACTGTGTTAGAGTCAGCATCACGATCAACGATCTACTGTGTTAGAGTCAGCATCAAGATCAACGATCTACTGTGTTAGAATCAGCATCAAGATCAACGATCTACTGTGTTAGAGTCAGCATCAAGATCAACGATCTACTGTGTTAGAGTCAGCATCGAGATCAACTATCTACTGTGTTAGAATCAGCATCGAGATCAACTATCTACTGTGTTAGAATCAGCATCGAGATAAACTATCTACTGTGTTAGAATCAGCATCAAGATCAACTATCTACTGTGTTAGAATCAGCATCAAGATCAACTATCTACTGTGTTAGAGTCAGCATCGAGATCAACTATCTACTGTGTTAGAGTCAGCATCAGGATCAACGATCTGCTGTGTTAGAGTTAGCATCAAGATCAGCTATCTACTGTGTTAGAGTCAGCATCAAGATCAACTATCTACTGTGTTAGAGTCAGCATCACGATCAACTATCTACTGTGTTAGAGTCAGCATCAGGATCAACGATCTGCTGTGTTAGAGTTAGCATCAAGATCAACTATCTACTGTGTTAGAGTCAGCATCAAGATCAACTATCTACTGTGTTAGAATCAGCATCAAGATCAACTATCTGCTTTGTTAGAGTCAGCATCACGATCAACTATCTACTGTGTTAGAATCAGCATCGAGATCAACTATCTGCTGTGTTAGAATCAGCATCAGGATCAACGATCTGCTGTGTTAGAGTTAGCATCAAGATCAACTATCTACTGTGTTAGAATCAGCATCAAGATCAACTATCTGCTGTGTTAGAGTCAGCATCAAGATCAACTATCTACTGTGTTAGAGTCAGCATCGAGATCAACTATCTGCTGTGATAGAATCAGCATCAAGATCAACGATCTGCTGTGTTACCTTTTTATATATTCTGGTTCTTGCTGGCGCTGAAGGCAACGAGAGAGCAGATAAATAAGATGTTTAGACGATCATATCGCTTGGGCAGCCCATGGATGACACAAATATCATCAATAAGAACCTCAAAGATATTGATATAGAATAAGGACAATGAAGGACTTGAAACTAAGTTGCTATCTAGACTGCGAGAATTGTTTGCATACAGACTTGCAATGTCAGAGCCAAACGATATTCTGGATGAAGGAAATAATGTGTCAAGCAACACCGACCCAATTAGTCGCTTATTTGCTGATACACATTTTGAGGAGATGCTCGGAGATATGGACCAGAGTATAGTGATGAAGGGGAGCACCGATAGCTCAGTGGTTAGTGAACTGGGCAAAACAGGACAAGAGATATGGTTCTATCCCAACCCACGGCTTCCTTTTCACCCAGCCTTAATTGGGTACCGGACTTTTTTTTCTGGGAAAGTAAAACGGCACAGGCGTAATACCGACCACATTATCCCAAAAATCATGTGCCGAAGGTCTGTAAAATTGATGGTCACTAACACCATATTCCCTATACGCCACTTGCCGTGACGGGGGTAATCTACTTATAGTGGTGATGATCCTAATTTGATATAACACAACATAACAAACATAGAATATGAAAATATTTAGCACATTTTGTAATCATACTCATTTCCTACATTTTAGAGTCTTTGCTGCAACTTTTTGTACTTGACCTTCATTATCCATGGATAGAAGTCCTTCATATACGCAGCCAAAATTACCTGCAGGAAAAAAAAATATTTTTTTGCATGAATGTTTGTTGTCTGTTAAACCTATTAGGAATGAGATGTTCAATTGCTATATAGTTCATTATACAAAATTATATTTCTTCACCAAAGTTGTTTTCTTCCTTTTCCATCATCAGTATTATATAGTAAAATAAATAATGCCAAGCAATATGTGTTTCATTTCAAATGAACCGTGCAATCCTTTAGTTTGATTAAAGCAATGATGCGTTTGTAGATCTTACAAAACATGCTAAATTGTATTTCTTCAAAATCTCAGATTGCAAACTTTCTTTCCAACTTAAAATTGAATTACGCAAAATGCAGCTAATGTAGAGCATGTGAGATTATTGATCAAATAACATTTATAACCAACACAGAAATCACACCAGAAGCAATGAGTGCTCCTCAACATAATGTTCATTAAAACATTGTACTATTAATTCTAAATTTGGGAGTTAAATTCTAGAACAATATATATATATATAATGGAACAACATGACGTCAGACGACTGACGGGCAACAAGCGTGGGGGACACGATAAGATGTGAAGAACTAAATAAATGCTACGGAACATCCTGTAGTAGAATATAAAGAACATTTAAAGTGTTTAACCACATGGCAAATCAGAAACAACTAAAGACATTCCACACAGCTATCAAGAAAAGCTACAATAACCACAGATCGGGTGAGCATCAAGAAAGAGATAGATGAAATAATAGAACACTCGGAAACGTGACAGAAGACACCAAACAAGTTACAACCTATCACAAATTATATGTCACCTTAAAGTTAAAAGACAAAGGAGAAACAAAAGAAAACATTCAAATTACAGAAAGTGCTTTTTAGTTTGACAATTCGACTACATTGATTTGTGATAATTGTTTCTTTGTTTAACTTAAATTTGGTTTTTTTTTGCACTGCTTTATGAATGTTAACAACCTTGTGGGTTATCTTATGTGACCACATATAAAATTGTTTTCCACCCATTTCTGTTTCAAATAGAACAAAGACCAACTACCAGAATAATTATGCGTGCGCTACAAAGTTTTATATGACTCACTTGAAATGGACAAGTAAAGAAGTACACATTTTTTATTGTTTAATAAACGGGGAAAAAGAAACTATGTTATTCATACCTGAACCTATGGATCGTCCAATGGTCAAGCGATCTAAACTTATAATGAGTTTGTCCAGGTCTTTCATTTCTTCAGGTCCCAAGACAGACTCTAGAATCTGCATCAGTAATGGCAACGATTTTTCTGTACTGCCTAAATGACAAGAGAAAATTGGCAATAGCTAATTTTGTTGCTGCAAGATATAGAAAGTTACATTAGTAGACGATACTGTAGGACATGTTTGATATAAATATATACACACTTCACTGAAATCGTTTTCTGCTGAGATTGCATAGCTATCTCGGCAAAATTAGTACTTTATTTTCAATATGTTTTTGTTTTTAAAGCTTAAACTAATTCATATATTTGTCCCAAAGGACATATTTCAACCACAAAATTCTTTACGTCTTTACTGAGCATTATTATGTCCAGAGAAAGATATCACTTTTTGTGTCTGAACTGACAATCTGAATCTGTTTGTCTATTCTAGCTCTGTTGTCTTCCACAGTGAGTGTAGTCTCCTGAAAGCTCTTGATGTCTTGTGTTTCCCATCACCTGCTATACTTCTCTCTTCTCTAGTTTAAAGGAAATATGCCAGTGAGTGTAGTCTCCTGAAAGCTCTTGATGTCTTGTGTTTCCCATCACCTGCTATACTTACTCTCTTCTCTAGTTTAAAGGAAATATGCCAGTTAGTGTAGTCTCCTGGAAGCTCTTGATGTCATGTGTTTCCCATCAGCTGCTATGCTTCTCTCTTCTCTAGTTTAAAGGAAATATGCCAGTGAGTGTAGTCTCCTGGAAGCTCTTGATGTCTTGTGTTTCCCATCACCTGCTATACTTCTCTCTTCTCTAGTTTAAAGGAATTATGTCATTGGTTCCCAAAGTGATAGCTTAGACTACCGGGGACGCCGGTAAATTTTAGTAGGGGAGCTGTACCGAGGTGTTGCGCTTGTCTACTCAGAGGTTAGAAATGATAAAATAATAACATTAACATTGACTTACTATTCAACACACAAACTATCTTCTACAGGATAGTGTTAACTTTGTTGTCAATTATCATTACATATATCCTATCAGAGAGACCAATAAAATATATTAATTATAAAGTGAGTATGTCTACTCATAACCTCTGAGCTATCGCGGCTCCCTCTGATTTGGCAATGTTCGTTAATTAATAATTTCGCTACACTGATAATTGAGAGCATCTGTCCTCGGGATTTTTTAAAAATAAAACCACATCATTATTGACAATTGAAATGTTTCTCCTCCGATTTCTCAAATGAGTCATGAGAATGTCACTCGAGCGATTAAAACAAACAACAAAGAAAATAAAGTGATTAGCAACAGCAGGAGGAGACAAATATAATTTAGGGGATCATTTAATACAGGAATAGCTGAAATATGACAACAGAAATGTTCAGGGAAATACATTAGGAAACAGAGAAAAGAAACCAAACAATGGGAGGAAATCGTTTAGTAGAAATTAAAGAACTCTGAAGGTTGTAAAGAGACATCATTTACACAATCAGGCACACGATGGTGATGTATATTCATTTCTTTACCACAAAAACTCACCGTGTTGAGATGCTGACATGCTGCTCAGTTTAATAGACTCTTCTGTCACTAGTCTCGTGCGTGCACGCTTGGCTCTATAGTGCACCACACATAACATGACTACGAGAATCAGAATCACAACACCTGCTACAATGGCTCCAGTAATAAGAAAAAAAATGTTCGTGTCCTGGTCATCTTTGTCACTGTCTTCAAAACTTACGAAACCAAGATCCTTTTCATAATTGCCTATTTTGATCTGTAAAATTGGTTAGCAAGAAAAGGTTAAGGCATAATAATTACTTTTTAGTTTCTAAGTGGGGATAGATTAAGAGCACATTAATATCAATTATTATCGAAATTTTCAACCATGGATTTTAGTTTTCAATTAAAAATGTTCCTTGTTGCAGTTTCCTCATATTCCATGTCCAGCTTGTTGCAGGAACTACTGAGTTAAGTGCTCTGTGCACACCGTGAGCTGTGTGTCTCATTTGTTTTGATCATGTTTCGATATTCCAATTGTTTACGATGAATGATGATATCATATGACAGGGAACAGTTGGCTGTGTTCACTTTCTGCGCGATTTCGCCTTATGTCTTTTGGCGTGTGCTGAGACTGCTATGATGAGGACTACAGTTACCTTTCTTTGTTTGGGAGATGAGATATTAATTCGGATGATTACGCTGTCACGGGCGGTTGAGCAATTATGGATTTTATTTCGTTTGCAGTGATACCGAGGCCTTCCATAACCAAAATAACCAACCAAATAACCAAATTAATATCAATTATGTTACATACATGTCATGGCATTAGTGTATGTCTGAAATAAAATAAAAACATAATTTACAGTACCGAGGAATCTAAACGAAAATTCTGAGTTTTCAATCTGTCATCGTCATGTACCATATCGGTTGGCGTAGGTTATCATGTCCTTCCACAATCTTCTATCCATCGTGCATAAAAAAAATTCAAAATTCAACCTGCACTATATCTTAAACACTTTTCTGCTTTTCGATAACATAGAAGCATAGACTGGTTTAGTATATTTGCAGCTTGTTTTTCCTTGTTAGCACTCAGAAGTATAAGTTCATTTTAATTTCCCTCCAATTTGCCCCTTTACCTTCAGATTTCTCTATCACAATACGTAGTTTTAAGTAATTTTTACATTTTGTTTACAAAATATATTTTCTAAATCATGCACCTTCATCTTTGATAAAAATGTCTGCTACTTGCCTTGACGATGTCGATTTATATTCTTGAAAATTGTAACTTCTTTCATCATCTTGTTCCGTTACCGCATCGAAATTTGCAACCATGGAGCGTCACTTTATACCGTCTCTTGCTTTAACAGTACACTGTCATAGTTTAGCAAGACGAAACCATGTATGGAACAGCAAAACATTCTTCCTAATATGAAAGGTTAGATTTATACAAACAGAAATGACATCTGTTCAGTTATACGGCCGCGAAACATTTCCTATACAGATTGAAAGCACATATATGCTCTCGAAATGTAATAGTAGAGGAAGATGTTACTAAAATGTGTATACACCATATTACCAGCGAGGAAGTATGTAACTAAATTCAATGCTCTCTAGAAACCAATTAAAAAATGTACTGCCCATGGTAAAGCAATACAACTTAAAATGATACTTATATGTTATAAGTTTGCAGACGGACTTCCCGTGAATATGTCGGATAAACGGCAGGAACCGTTGAGGCTCTGTCTGAAAAGTTGACTTTTTATCAGTTTCCTCATATTCCAAGCCCAGCTTGCTGCTGGAGCTACTGTGTTTAGTGATCTGTGCACATTGTGAGCTGTGTATTTCATCCGGATCGTATTTCGATATTCCGATTGCTTACGATGAATGATGATATCCTATGACGAAGGACAAATAGTTGCGTTCACTTTCGGTGCGGCTACGCCTTATATCTTTTGGCGCGTGCTGTAGTGAGATTAAATGTTACTTCGGATAATTCCACTTGCACAGGCGTTTAAGCAATTATGGATTTTAATTCGTTAGCAGTGATACCGGGGCCTTCGACTAACTACAACTAATACTACAAGTTTACAGACCATGCTATGAGCATTGAACAGAGCACAGTACCAGATAAAAGACAAATGCACACAGACAAATTTGTATACTGGACTACAAAGGATAAGAGGTCGGATTCTATCTTTATTGACGGCTTCCAGGTTCACCCAGTCTTAAATGGGTACCTAATTTTTTTTTTCTGGGGAAAGTAAAGCGGCACGGGCGTAATACCGACCATTTTACCCCAAAAGTCGTGTGCCGACATCTGTAAAAAATGATGATCACTAACACTATATTGTCTATACGCCACTTGGCGTGACGGGGTTCTTGACTTAACACAGAGAAATTGGTGGGAAGACACCGCTGAGAAATAGGCTTGATTAACATTAGTTGCATCTTCGAAAGCAGCTCTTAATCGTGAAGGTTGAGATAAAAATGTGAAGACGGCATCAAGAGTGTCTCAATGACTACCAAGGTTACTGGACTAAAGATGGTGAACTTACATTTTAGCGGGGATTATTTGAATAGTTATTGCCCCTGAAATATCATTGTTTTTACTTCTACACTCATCACCATTATCATTATCATCAAGTACCATGCCTGCTGGCGTAGGTGATCATGTCTCTACAACTTTAGGTCACGACAGTTATTTATCATTTCTGTTGTTGACCTTCTGCCAAGCCATTCTCTTAAGTTGTCTGCCATCTTTTCTCTTTACTTCCCTCTATCTCTTCGTCCCTCAAGCTTCAAAGTTGTTACTATAAATTCCAGCTGTTTCCTTCTCATTACATGGATAAAAAAAATGATGATTGTTTCTTCCTAATATACGATATTAGCTCACCTTTTGCTTTGACCTATTTCAGAAAATTTTCATTACTCTTCTTAACTTCTACACTATTAAAGGATATTGTTGCATTCTATTACGCGCCTAAGATGTAAAGTATTTTCTTGTGATTAAGAGACAGATTTTTATGTAAACCGACATTAAGATAAAGAGATATGAATACAACCTAAAAATTAAGAAAGGTAATATCTAAGTAACTAAGAGCAAATACCAGTATTGACTCTTCAAAGTAGAAATAATTTATTGTTCTTTGAATTTTTATTTCCTTAACCAAATGTGTAAACAGCACGAAACATGAAGGATAAATAGATAATCGTTACCTTTAAGTTATGCTTGGAAGGCGTCGTTGTCAGTGTGTTACTTGTAGAATGTACATTGTGTAACCCAGTTGATGTGAACATGTGTGCTCCTCTATGATAACCATTGTTGACTGAATCCACAGGTGTATTTGTGCTTGGCTCAGAATTGTGATGGTTGAATTGCTGTAGATCTTTTAACATTTGAGAAAATCTTGTGGACTTTTTAACCAAATTTATTGATGTTGTTGTTTCGTAATTATTTGCTGTACCAGTGAAGGTGTGTGAAGTTGGCGTGACATACGATTTGTTTGTGTCAATTAAATTAGTTTTGCGAAAGAGGTCTGCTTTTGTTGTGAACTTGTTGTCAAAGTTGGTGTTTTTTGAATTCACACCATAAGCCTCAACAACCTCTGTCGCATTGCATTTAATATGGTTACTTGACACGGTTATGACATCAAGTGTTATGTTGCCAATTGTTACTATGATTTCAGAGTGATCAATCCAAGTAGGAATTCTTTCTCCCTGTGATGTTGATAGGTAAGAAAAGATGAAAACAAAATTACTTCCTTGGGGAAATAGAAATGCAATTACATAATTTAGGTGAAAATTCCATTCAATTGCTGTTGTTATTTTATTAAGATGGGTTAGTGTCTGTGCAACATTATATGGTTGCTATTGTATATAAATTAATTCACATCAAGATGTGCACAATGTTGTATTAGTTAGGGTTATCAAATTGTGAAATATACAAATAAAGGCACAATACAAAATCCGCTTCTTCCAGTACCTAAACAACATCTAATGGCTATCTTCATCAGGTAGGATGTTTTTAGCAGAACGCATTCACCACAGTCCGTTTAAAGAATTTCTGTCTTTAGTCAGATCTCCCACTTCTTCTGTTGTCCTGTTCAGGGTCTCTTTGATGTCTTGAAACTACATTCTTTTTTGGTCTTCCCCTGTTGCCTGCACAAGAACTATGCCTTCTGGTTTATTTCTTTCTAGTCTTCTGTGTCTTTTCACGTGATCATAGTCATGTAGGTTCCTCTGTAGAATGGTGTGTACAAGCTAGTCCCGTTTAAACTGTCAATGTTTATCTAATGGCTGGTAATACACATGTTGAGGCAAATTTGACTAACTTAACAGATACAATTGGAAACGGCGATAACTCAGTGGTTAGTGAACTGGACTACAAAGGACAAGAGGTTGGGTTCGATCCTTATCGACGGCTTCCGGGATTACCCAGCCATAAATGGATACCGGATTTTATTTTCTTGGAAAGTAGAGCGGCACGGGCTTAATACCGACGATATTACCCCCAAAATCATGTACTGAAGGTTTATACAACAATTATGGTCACTAACACCACATTCCCTATGCGCCACTTGGCGTGACGGTGCTGTTTACTTTTTTACTTTAACAGTTAAAATTAATTCAACTATCAATTAATATGCTGCATGTCATTTTAACGAATTCAATACAATTTGGGTATGAATACAGATTTAAGAAGCAAATATTATAATTAAATTTAATTAATGTTGGTTTGATATGTATAAAACACGTGTTGTTAACAGTAAATAAGTGTTACCTCATATCCGTTGTATTTGCTTACAATACCAAATGATGTTAGTAAAAGTATTTCCTTTTGAGGGAGAGATGACAATAGGCCCATTGTGGTTAAATATTTACACTGATTCAGGCGGGCTGCTATACAAAGAGCCTGTTTCGTGTTCATTTTTTTCTCAAATTTAATTTTGTTTTCGGAACATTTATTTTAATTAGTGATTGTAAAATATCTTCATATCATCATTGTGTACATCATTGATTCTAGTTATGTTATTTTGCAAAGTGGTTGACTGACTTGTTCGAAAACAAAAATAATTTATTAAAACAGTCAAGACGATGTACAAGTTTCTACCTTCACTATAGATATGATGATGATGATGATGATGATGATGATGATGCGATCGCCCGATGATTTGAGGTATTCTAGCGGATACGAACCGTAGACTTCCTCCTCGTCATCCGCCCTTAAAAGGACGTTAAGTGGACGTAGTTACGTTGTGTTGAAGTTTGCAGTGTAACACTGTGATATCTGCGCCTTTCGGCCCAACACATCCGACTTCAGCCGACATTTTTGAGTACCGGGTTTGTCTTCCCTCTTCGATCCCTGCTCGCTTGGCCAGACTAGACAGGTTAGTCTGTTTCTGGAGGCACCGCGGAGAGGTGTAGCAGGGTCTGGATGGTTCTGGTTCACCGATCCTGGCGCAAGCCATCAGTTATGAGTCACTGACGACTTCCAGCTCTGGTGCTGGGCGGAGCGCGCCTTCGCCTCCACTATAGATATGATTCTAAACCTATATACCAACACGTTCTTTGACCATCACTTCGAATTAAGGCTTTTCCAGCTTCTTTTTTATGCAGAGAATCAACTTTGTGTTTGGTGATTGTCCATGAACCTCTTCTTCAATCACGCAGCAAACTCTATGCGTAATTTGCCATTTCTGTGACACATATTCTGACCCTGCCGAGTTATTTTTACACAATTGTACAATGTCAATGTCTCATTTATCATAGAAATGTTACTTTTCTTGTGTTCTTTTACCCAGACAAAGGCATACTGCCTGATTTTTTTAAATTTAAAGCGTCACAGATTCATTTACTTATGAAACCTGAAAAAAAGTTGATCGTCAAGGTCCCACAGGATTCTACGGGCTGATTTAATAATTTTGTATTTTATTCAGAAATCATGAAGGCAGATGGAGGTGCTACTGAGAGGACACACTATTGGCCGAGTTATCCCTGCAGCACATGCTGCTTGCATGAGGTAGCATGTGAAGAAAAACTGAAAATTGAATTGCTGAGCTGGAGACACAGTTCCGGGCCCTGTTCTGGGACGTTCTATAATTAGCGCTTCAGAAAGGTGAAACAACGATGGGAGATACAAATTATCTTGAGGGTAGATTATGTAGAGAAGGACTCAAATTCTCTATATTTTTAAAGAACGTGCATTGACTCTTACATACTAAAGTGCAAAACATTTAGACCGATCCTAGTAGGCACTAGATATCACCTAAACTGCGATCTAGAATTACTAGATCAAAAAAGAAGTCCGGATATCTCTTCACGAATTTAAACTATTGAGATCTACTAATTCTCATTAATTTTATTATGCAAAGACCTTTCTCAACAACTTGCCGCGTACCTTAATGTGAACAGTTGTAACTCCTTTTGTAATATGAAGATCTTGTAAATAAATTGTAGGATCTCCATGGACTGTTAACTTTTGAGGATTTAGAAGATGACTGACAATATCTTTGCCATCCATCAGTAGTGCAACATCAACTGAGAAGCTCTCGGTTCCCATAAAATGCCTGCTAACATCCGGGTTTGACATGTCATATTGTCACCGCTGTCATCGACACGGCACACGCTGACACTCTGGTCAAGAAAAGACAAAAATGTCATGGCGCATGATGTTTCAATTTTTCTTTTAACTTAGGTAGGTAGGTAGGTAGGTAGGTAGGCAGGTAGGTAGGTAGGTATGTAGGTATGTGCTTGGGATAGATAGGTAGGTAGGTATGTGCTTGGGATAGTTTAGGTAGGTAGGTAGGTTGGTAGGTAGGTAGCTATACTACATTGTTAATGCATTACCTTAACAATCCGACGTTCTATAAACGCTGCACATTTTAATTTAAATTAATCAATTAAAATTACTAATGTCTACATTTCTATTTGTTTCTAAATTCCAGTTCTGTTGTTCCTATTTTCACAAAAAGTTACTTAAAATTTATGTTAATTACGTTTTCTGAAGGAATATTAGAAATTATTTTTTTTTTTAACTTACAGTCTTATTGCCGTACGGCGTCGTTATTTCTATGGTAGGTGATGCCACGCTGTTCAGATAAGTACCTTTAACAGTTAATGTCACTCCACCACTGAAAATAAAGAAGGAAGCATTGAATTGGAAATTAGTCAGAAATTGTGTGGGGTGCGTGTAAATCTTGCGAAGTGGAAAAGAAGTAATAAAAATGTATCATGTCTGCTTACGTACGAAAGCGTGTCTCTCTACAACTTTACTTCCGTACAACTGCAGCTGTTTATCACCTCCGTTCTTGACTTCCTACCAAACCACTCTCACTAGACTGTCTTGCAATAACAAAATATAAAGGTGAGGTGTAGTTTGTCGAGATAAAGAGTTCTGCGTTGGGGGCTAAGGTTTTCTGCAGGAAATGTAAATACCCAAAAAACGATATAAGAGTTGTAAAATAAATATAATGCGAACAGATTTTAATGCAAACTCTGAACAATCAATGGATTATTAAATGTAACCAGATAATCAATTTTGTTACATACATACAGAACGCTTTATTGAAAACAAATTATAACACCAACGACACCAAGTAAAACAATAACACCAAGTTAAAGATTTGCATTTACGAAAATAAATATTTAAAATAGCAAGTACCAACAATTAAAAAAATGGAATGCTCAACAAGTATATTTAAATTAAATTTAAATAATTTTCTATCGATATTTGATGTCAAGATTTATTTTTCTCTTTAGAGGTAGTAACTGTATTTGCGCTACAACAGATACTATTCATGCAATGTTTCTGAGATCTTAGAGCAGCGAGATCATTAGTGGCAAGGCGCTGTGTCGAGGAGAATGGGTTCGATTCTTCTTTGCTCCGCCCATTGTTCTTTGTTTTGTTTTTTCTGCTGTTGATTATTTGTATTTTTTTTTTTTGAGTGTTGTAAACTTTCCCCTGAAATGATTCGCAGAGTTTGATGTCCTCATATGTGATAATCTCATTGACACTGACGCTCATATCTACACACATAGTTAGGTAGAGCGCCATTTATTGATTGACTTGACACCTTATATTGGAAGAAATATTCGTGAAGATAGTAGCGTGTAGGCAATGAAAATCAGACGCATTTCTATGGAGATCATGGTCGTGTCAAGGACTTTTATCTGGTTCTTCTGCTTCTTCTATCCTTCCTCTGTTGCCGTTGGCGCCGAGGGGAGAAACAATCTGCGATTCTTTGCTCTTCTGTTGGCCTCTTCTGATGTTATTCCTCCTAGTGACTATAGTATTCCCTTTATCCATCTCTTTCTCGGTCTTCTTCTTAATCTGGCGTTTTCGTAGCATTTGTTTATGGCTCTTTGATTCATTGTTAGTTCTTTCTGTCTTGTTATGTGGCCGAACCAATTTATCTGTTGTTTCTGTATGTATTCGATGGCTGGTTCAATTTCGAGTTTCTTCTTCAGGTCAGTGTTTCTTACTCTGTCCATTAAACTGTTTCCTGTCATTCTTCTGACACATTTCATTTCGGTGGTCGTTATCTTTCTTATTGTTCCAGAGTCCAGCGTCCAATTCTGGCACTGATAGCACAGAGTTGGTAGAAAAATTGATTTGTATATTGCCCTTTTTGCTTCCGTAGTTATTGCTTTGTTTATCTGGTTAAAATCACGAAATGGTGCCCATGTGAATGCACTGAGTGACTCAACGAAGTTGATCCGCAAAGCTCAGATAGGCTCTATTTACAAGCTACGACTGGAGTCAATACAGAGGTCAAAGATCAGCCGCGTTACCTTCTTGCTTGCCCGTGGTTATTCTGGTGTTGAGGACAATGAAAGAGCAGATAAATTAGCTGGTTCTGCGATCACGTCAGAATGATAGCCAAAATATAGGGCAGATATCATTAACAACATCAGAGATATGTGTAGAATAGATGAATTTGAATGAAGGGAAACTACTTCGCTATCTAGACTTCGTGAGCTGGGAGGGTATAGAGATAGTACTGCTAGATCAGAACGAAATACTTGACGAATGAAACAAATCGTCAAGGAACACCGAACTGGCGTAATTAGTTGCTGTGCGGTGATGAACATCTTGAACTAACTATCGGAGCATTGACAGATGTGTCCGAAGTGCAGTGATCATGACCCTAACATAGCATACATAACATGACATGTCACGAGATAACATAACATAACATGTCACGAAATAACATAATATAACTGTATTGAATAAAATTTTCCTGTTTTGACAGCTACTGCTTAGATCCACGCAGAAAACTAGTTCCATTTTTTTGTCTTCGTTTTCAATTTATTCATTTCGTCTGTACGTTTGATGTCCTGTGTGATTTCTTCATCTCGTCTGTGCGTTTGGTGTCCTGTGTGATTTCTTCATCTCGTCTGTACGTTTAGTGTCCTGTGTGATTTCTTCATCTCGTCTGTACGTTTGGTATCCTGTGTGATTTCTTCATCCGCCAAGATCTAAAATACTAAATTGCTGCGTGGCAACACAAAGTAACCAATCTTTGACATTACCAACGTCACATTTTTGTTCTTCCCTAGATGTAATTCTTTCAATTTTTCAACGACATTTTCACTTTAAGAGACTTTGCAATATGCTCTAATTAAGTACATATTCTTTCGTTAATAACAAATTCGGTGCCTCTACTAATTCGTAACTAGGTTATATACCATGTAATAATAGTTCGTGAAACCGAACGTCTGCATAACCGAAGTCGAATAATCAAATTTACCTCATGCCCCATTTAAATCAATGATCAAAAACAAAGATGACTGATTAATCTTTTTAAAAAAATGCAGGGACATCGAGATAAAAGAGAAGAAGGTATACATGCTGCTAACCGCTTCCAAAGGCAAGCAAGAGCAAACCTTAAAAATAAGGAAGAAAAAAAATAGTATGAATTGAGTTCGAGCTATGAAATATGTGAATGTAACTTGAGTGTAACTGGTTGTGCAAACCTTTGAGCATTTACATTTATGTACTGATCACTGGTGAATACTTGGCAGGGTTACGGAGTTCGTGCACATTGGTTAGTGTTATCCATGAAGTTCCCTATATTTAACAACAACAGGATCGGATCATCTATGGATGTGTCATTGGTGCAGTGATGATAATCCTAACGTAACATTCTTACCCACATAGCAGCATACACGTTCCATGTTAGTTGCCCCATGCTCCATGTTCGTTGCCCCATGCCCCATGTTAGTTGTCCCTTATCAGTCATGTCCAAGCCCATTGTAACATAGGGTATGACAACGAGGTCTTCATGAACTCATTTGGACGAACGCCAGTTAGAGTTTACCACTAAACATATTCTTAGGTATATATGTATACATATTTACATACATCACAAGGTCCATATCACCCATACGGCTTCCGGGGAACTGGCCCTGAGAAAGGAAGTTAGCCACAGGCATGTATAAATCATGTTGCAAGAGGCAATTAAAGAGGTTTGAGAATGAGGTCATCGCTGGTGTTACGAATTTGGTGCTTCTCAGTTGAAATGCGGTGCTTAAAGAAACGATCGCCCAAACGTCCGCCCTTTTCAGGAATATAAGTCTACGGACAATGTAAACATGCAATAGCATGCCTCAAATGTTATCTTTGTCTGGAATAAATAGGTAGTTGAGTTCATATGAACACACAAGAATAAATATTATAAACTGGGCATGTGGAAGAAGCTTGACACGATCGTGACGATGTCATTAAGAAGGTGGTTTTTAAAGAACAAGTCCCACAAGTTAAAATCATGTCTGGAATAAAACCACGGGTGGAATTCCAGAGAAGGAAACGAATGACAAGTTTGTAGATAAGAGTGAAGCAGTGACAGTCACAAATAAATATTTATGGAGCACGGCACAGTTACGTATTTTTTTTTAAATATCAAAATGATATATTTTAGTTAAAATGCTAGAAAGTTTGTTGTATTTATGGAATAGATTGGCTTGATTGCATTCATTTGGTGCATCCTTAAAAGATTGTACAATTATGAGACGATATAAAATGGTTGTCTCTCTCTCAGAAACCATCAATTGATGTCAATCTTACCTTGCAATTGTGTCCATGGGACTCATGCTGAAGAAAACTGGATTTGGACGAAAGTGAAAACGTTCGTTCTCTAAAGTCGTTTCGAAATTGTCGATAGAAATATTGATCTCACTCCAAATTTCCGTTCTCCAAAAGGGTTTAGAAACTTGACAAACGAGGTCCTTTCTGTTTAAAATACAGGCCTTTCGTAAATTGTGTGTAAAACTTACTTCTCACGGCTGATCTTTAATATAAACACGCAATTGCAAAACTCGTTTTGTGTCCCTCAGTTAAGGATGGTAACTGTGATGCAATTTATATGTGTTTATTATATAGCTTTTGTTTTTTATGCTGACATAGACTGTGCTTATGAATTTTTTTGAAGGTGCGAACTTATCGTTTTTACAGCGTCTAAAATTTGATATGTTCAAGATTCACCGTTCGAGAATTGAAGTGTTAATTAGTTAGTTTTTGCAGAATGTGGCACATACATCTTAACATAAATTATATGGTTTTCTTGTCAGTGTATTTGTGCGTTTCATTTTCTGGATATAATTTATTAAATATCCCCTGATTTTATTCAAACTAAAAATAAACGTAAATTAAATGTATATTATTTAATAACTTATGATTAGTATCATTAGTTTACTCCACATTCTCTCTCACTCTCTCTGCGATTAAGACTCAATCAGAGTAGGATTCCAGACTCTCACATGAAGACAGCTGTCTGTTTAAGTGAATTGATCGACTCCACACACAGAACATCATAATTAGAGTCTGTTAGATCCACTCTGATTGAATACCTGTTAAAACGTTGCACTGTGTTCTGCGCCAGTGGCCCAGTGCATCCGATTTCAGCCAGCATTTTATTCAGGTTTGCTTTCCGTAGCCTTTGATTGTCCCCAATCTTCCTGCAAGGCAGCAGATTGTCTATTCTGTAAGGGGATTCTGCCCTTAGATGGTCGGCCCTCCCGGGTTTACGAGCACCATCTGCTCGAGTCACTAGAGGTGACTAACACAGACATGCACACACAATGATATGAGATATGACTAACACTGACACACACCAAAATATGAGATTTTACTATCACAGACGCACACACACACTAAGATATGAGATGTGACTAACACAGACACACTCTAAAATATGAGATATGACTAACACAGATACACACACTAAGATATGAGATATGGCTAAACACAGTCATACACACACAAAGATATGAGACAGGACTAACATAAACATGCACTCACAAAGATAGGAGATGTCACTAACATAGACATGCACACAAAAGGATATGAGATGTGACTAAACACAAACACACAAAGATATGAGACATGACAAATATAGACAGACACACATTAAGATATGAGATGTGACTAGCATGGACATACACACAAATATATGAGACATGACTAACATAGATATGCACACACAAAGGTATGAGATTTGACTAACATATAATTGCACACAAAGATATGAGATATGAATAACACAGACATGCACGCACAAAGATATGACACATGACTAACACAGGCATGCACGCACAAAGATATGACACATGACTAACACAGATACAAACTAAGATAGTATTCTAGATCTCATTCATGGCTTCAGTGTTGTAGGATACTGGTATTCTAGATCTCTTTAATTAGTTCAGTGTTGTAAGATAAAAGTATTCCAGATCTCATTGATGAGTTCAATGTTGTAGGATACTGGTATTCTAGATCTCTTTAATTAGTTCAGTGTTGTAAGATAAAAGTATTCCAGATCTCATTGATGAGTTCAATGTTGTAGGATACTGGTATTCTAGATCTCTTTGATTAGATCATTGCTGTAGTTTACTGGTATTCTAGATCTCATTGATTAGTTCATTGCTGTAGTTTACTGGTATTCTAGATCTCTTTGATTAGTTTATTGCTGTAGTTTACTGGTATTCTAGATCTCTTTGATTAGTTCATTGCTGTCGTTTACTGGTACTCTAGATCTCTTTGATTAGTTCATTGCTGTAGGTTACTGGTATTCTAGATCTCTGTGATTAGTTCATTGCTGTAGTTTACTGGTATTCTAGATCTCTTTGATTAGTTTATTGCTGTAGTTTACTGGTATTCTAGATCTCTTTGATTGGTTCATTGCTGTAGTTTACTGGTATTCTAGATCTCATTGATTAGTTCATTACTGTAGTTTACTGGTATTCTAGATCTCTTTGATTAGTTCATTGCTGTAGTTTACTGGTATTCTAGATCTCTTTGATTAGTTCATTACTGTAGTTTACTGGTATTCTAGATCTCTTTGATTGGTTCATTGCTGTAGTTTACTGGTATTCTAGATCTCTTTGATTAGTTCATTACTGTAGTTTACTGGTATTCTAGATCTCTTTGATTAGATCATTGCTGTAGTTTACTGGTATTCTAGATCTCTTTGATTGGTTCATTGCTGTAGTTTACTGGTATTCTAGATCTCATTGATTAGTTCATTACTGTAGTTTACTGGTATTCTAGATCTCTTTGATTAGTTCATTGCTGTCGTTTACTGGTACTCTAGATCTCTTTGATTAGTTCATTGCTGTAGGTTACTGGTATTCTAGATCTCTGTGATTAGTTCATTGCTGTAGTTTACTGGTATTCTAGATCTCTTTGATTAGTTTATTGCTGTAGTTTACTGGTATTCTAGATCTCTTTGATTGGTTCATTGCTGTAGTTTACTGGTATTCTAGATCTCATTGATTAGTTCATTACTGTAGTTTACTGGTATTCTAGATCTCTTTGATTAGTTCATTGCTGTAGTTTACTGGTATTCTAGATCTCTTTGATTAGTTCATTACTGTAGTTTACTGGTATTCTAGATCTCTTTGATTGGTTCATTGCTGTAGTTTACTGGTATTCTAGATCTCTTTGATTAGTTCATTACTGTAGTTTACTGGTATTCTAGATCTCTTTGATTAGTTCATTGCTGTAGTTTACTGGTATTCTAGATCTCTTTGATTAGTTCATTACTGTAGTTTACTGGTATTCTAGATCTCTTTGATTGGTTCATTGCTGTAGTTTACTGGTATTCTAGATCTCTTTGATTAGTTCATTACTGTAGTTTACTGGTATTCTAGATCTCTTTGATTAGATCATTGCTGTAGTTTACTGGTATTCTAGATCTCTTTGATTGGTTCATTGCTGTAGTTTACTGGTATTCTAGATCTCATTGATTAGTTCATTACTGTAGTTTACTGGTATTCTAGATCTCTTTGATTAGTTCATTGCTGTAGTTTACTGGTATTCTAAGTCTCATTGATTAGTTCATTACTGTAGTTTACTGGTATTCTAGATCTCTTTGATTAGATCATTGCTGTAGTTTACTGGTATTCTAGATCTCTTTGATTGGTTCATTGCTGTAGTTTACTGGTATTCTAGATCTCATTGATTAGTTCATTACTGTAGTTTACTGGTATTCTAGATCTCTTTGATTAGTTCATTGCTGTAGTTTACTGGTATTCTAAGTCTCATTGATTAGTTCATTACTGTAGTTTACTGGTATTCTAGATCTCTTTGATTAGTTCATTGCTGTAGTTTACCGGTATTCTAGATCTCATTGATTAGTTCAGTGTTTGAAGAGAAACATGCTTGAATACAAAAATTAACTATCAACAAAGTCTTTGCTGTTTTATGAAATAACATGAAGGAGATCATTTTGCTTTTATCTTATTAGAAAGTCTTTACATTGACAATATTGATGCAATTACCGGATCTGTGAGTGGAAGGTGGAAATCTGGAAAAGAAGGTATAGGTACAACAAAAGGCACAATCATCGCCTACCCATATTATTATTATTCTACATTAGTCTACATTATTATTGTACCTTCTTGTATAAATTATTAAAGTACTTTCTAGTCTATACTTTTAGTGTGCCTTCCAGTCGACATTGCTATTGTTCTTTTTAGTGTACATTCTTATTGTTTCTTCAATACATTATTTTTGTACCTTCTAGTCTACACTGTTATGGTATCTTCTAGTCTGCATTATTATTATACATTCTAGTCTACATTATTATGATACGTTCTCGTCTATATTATCTGTGTACCTTCTAGCCATTATTATTATGATACTTTCTAGTCTATATTATTAATGTACCTTCTAGCCTATATTATTATGATACCTTCTAGTCTATATTATTAATGTACCTTCTAGCCTACATTATTATGATACCTTCTAGTCTATATTACTATTGTACCTTCTAGCCTGCATTATTATGATACTTTCTAGTCTGTATTATTATTGTACCTTCTAGTCTACATTATTTTTGTACCTTCTAGTCTATAGTATTTGTGCACCTTCTAGCTTGCATTATTATGATACTTTCTAGTCTACATTATTATTGTATCTTCTAGTTTACATTGTTATGATACCTTCTAGTCTATATCATTATTGTATCTTTTAGTCTACATTGTTATGATATCTTCTAATCTATATTATTATTGTACATTCCAGTCTACATTATTATAGCATCTTCTAGCGTACATTATTTTTGTATCTTCTAGCATGAGCATTAAGATAGGAAGGTCAGTACCGCCATAATTTCTATTTCGGAGATCTTTAAGAATCCAACCTAAATATCACATTTCATGAAGTTATATTTTTTGTCTTTGAGGCAAACTGTATTTATAGAAGATTGTTTGGGATATGTATGTGTTTATAACCTAGCGAGTGAATAAGGAGAACACAATTTTCAGAGACGGGTGTGATTTTGACGTCAAGTTATGGAGAAAGATTGACTGAGATATCGATGTATTAAATGAGAGAAAGTCAATAAAGTAAAGAAAGGGAAAACTGACGTTATGTGAGAATAAGTGAAGACAAAGAAAGTTACTGTGAAAGCAAGTATGACCATGTTAGTAATCAATAATAGAGAAGTTACACATTTTATTCCTTCAAACATCACCTAACGTGTTCGGCTTGTGCGAAGCCTCAATTATGAGACCATCAGATTTATCTCTCCCCACACACACACACATTTGTGAAGCCTTAGAAAGACATTTCTATCATCATCATCATGTGCCATACCGGTGGGCGTAGGCGACCATGTCCTTCCACAATCTTCTATCTACAGTGCATCATATCAGTTCTCTTGTTGACTGTTTTCCATGTCATGACACCAAGCTATCTAGCATTTTCTCTCTTTGTCGTCAGCGATCTCTCTTTCCTTTTATTTTGCCAGCTGTAACCAAGTATTCCAACTTTTCCCTTCTCATGATGTGCCCGAAAAATGTTGATTGTTTCTTTCTGATGCTTTTAGGAGCCGCCTTTTTTGTGTTGGCCTGTTTGAGAACTTCCTCATTGGTCTTTTGAGCTGTCCAGGGAACTTTCAACATTCTTCTGAGAAACCCCATATCTGTGGCCTCTAATCGTCTTTTCATTTGTTTGTCTACTGTCCATGATTCGCTTCTATAGGTCAGAATTGGTTCTATATAGCACCGACGACATTTCTATGCCGTCATGAAATGAACGCAAGCCCTTCCATTTACTGCATAAATCATCATCATCATCATTAAGTACCCGGCCTCCTGGCGTAGATGATCATTTCTCTCCACAACTTTCAATCTCGAAGGTTATTTATCATTTCTGTTGTTGACCTTCTGCCAAGCTATTGTCTTAAATTGTCTGGTATCTTTTCTCTTTGCTTCCCTCTAGCTCTTCGGCCCTCAATTTTCCCAGTTATTACAAAATGTTCCACCTGGTCCCTTCTCATTGCATAAATCAGAGGATACAAATAAACATTTTACTTCTAGCTTTGAAAGGTAATTACTAGTAAGTGAGAAATGTTTATCATTGGGATATCTCTGGTAGTGCTAACATGAAACAACTTCACTCACTTCTCAGGTTTAACTGCACAGTCTACGTTGCCGATCTTTACATTGGTGAAACTACCAACCTTCAAATTCTGACCTTCAAATGTGAGAATTGTACCTCCAAATTCCGGACCGTACTTGGGCCGAAACGAGGTCACGATTGGAGTCTGTAAAGATTTAAAGTGGTGTAACGTTGTCATCAGTAGACAAGAAACTTTGAGAAGAAAATGCGAGATTTATGAAAATGGACAATTCTTAACCTCTATGGATTTCCTACAAAATATGTGAATTTTGTAAAATCCTTTTATTCAGATTCATTTTGCTGTGTGAGAACAGAAGCAGGCAACACTGACTGGTTCCCAGTAGAAACAGGTGTGAAACAAGAATGTGTTGTGCCACCACTTTTTTTTGGAATTGCAATTGAGTGAGTCATGCAAAAGTCAGTAGAAGACATACAAGTAGGTGTGAAGTGGAATTGATCTTGACTTTGCAGACTAATCGACACATTTGAACTCCACATATGCTGATACTCAAGCAAAGATAGAGCGACTCCACAATATTTCTGGTCTAATATGCCTGCAGATCAGCACGACTATAGCGAAAGTCTTAGATATTACCAACAAAGTCTCTGACATCACAATTAACAATTACATTTTACAAAAAGTTACAAATTTTACCTTCGTGTTACCTTCGTCGGCAGCAAAATGTTCAGAGATGGAGACAACATCAGAAATCATGACACGCATCGCACTAGCATCAAGTGTTTTCAACAAACAGACGAACGTATGGAGATCCAAAGTACTCAATAACAGACAACACATAAACTGTGTCATACCAGCGCTAATAAATGGATGTGAAATTTGGAAATACACCAAGACTTTAAATATGAAATTTGGAAATCCACCAAGACTTTAGATATGAAATTTGGAAATCCACCAAGACTTTAGATATGAGATTAAATGCCTTTGAAAACAAATGTCTTCGTATGTTTTCATACATAAGCTGTAAAGAATATATTTCAAAGGAACAGATAAGAGACGAATCATAACAAGAATACGCGTTGATCGTTATAAGAAGAATGCGTTGGAAAATACATCAGTGAAAAGAAGAACGACTTTCCCGTCAGACATTCATGTGAACACCATCTAGTAAAAGAAAACAAAGCAGACCCAGATAATCGTTATGCAGATCAATTACTAGGGAAGACTCAGTCATGGGACTAGGAAACTACCAAGAGCTATAATCTTCAGCCCTTGTCGTTTACCATCGAAGGCTGAAAAACTCTAACTCCTGTCGAGTTATATGAAATCTATTCTCGTGCCTGGAGTCGCGATAGCTCAGTGGTTAGTGAACTGGACTACAGGACAAGAGGTAGGGTTTGATCCCAACCGATGGCTTCCGAGTTCACCCAGCCTTTAATGGGTACCGGATTTTTTCTGGGAAAGTAAAGCGGCACGGGCGTAATACCGACCACATTACCCAAAACATCATGTGCCGAAGGTCTGTAAAATTTATGGTCACTAACACCATATTCCCTATACGCCACTTGGCGTGACGGGGGCACTTTTACTTTTTTTACTTTTTATTCGCGTGTCTGTCTTTGTCTCAAATAATCACAATATTATTACTTTTACTATGATGTTAATTTCCTCCAGACTCTATTGATTGTATGCGTTGATCCTAAATCGTCCACCACAATTCTTATATATTCAATTTCTGTTCCAACATGATTAGTATCAGCCTCGTCTGGCGCCTGTCTTATGGATCTGAACGAGCTTAAAATGATCACAGATGATTGTCTGATTCTCCTCGTTCTGGGCGTCTTCTCTGTCTTGATGCTCTGCATGTCGCTAGATGGTTACGCACACTTGTCTGTGGTGGACGTGCATTCTGTCAGTTGCGGTCAAGGACATTAGTCTGCAATCTTTAATGTCAATCTCACTTGTCAATCATTGTTAATAAGGGATGTGCACAATTATTGTATACTTGAAAGGTCTACGTGACTAAAATCGGTCAATAGCTTATTTTTTGGGGTCAGCTTTGAAATGTGAGCATAAACAACATACGATCTATGCCTGATCACTTCAGGGATCAATGTCCGTTAATACAATAATTCTCGTCTTAGGGACGTGAATAAATCTGCATTTCTCCTGTTTCTTTTTTTGTTATCAGTATTTCAGGTCAATGTCTTACTCCTTAATTCTGTCTATGGAATATTTGTATTTGTCTTAGAAACTGTCGTATTTATCAACGTCCTGCTTGAAGTTCAACATGTTTAGTGTTATATACAGCTAGTTAGATGTTAGTCTTGGACAGGGGTTATTGACTTTTTATTGAATTTTTTCATGAAAATCTGCTATATCTTCATTGTATACTTTCTTTCCTTCTCTACACATCGGTAGTATATTTTTACAACGCTAGCATTTTGTGTGCGGCAACTATAGTCATTTTAAATGGCAATCTAGTAAGATTGAAAGGCTAGAGATGTTAAATAAATGTGACTTTGATTCCCGCTGAGCCTACACATGAGTTTACTAAGATGTCATGACATCAATTGATGGGGTGTCACGTTTGGGGATCTTCTGTATTTTTTCTAGGGTCAAGGTCTGGAATTCTTTCGGTAATGGACTACACATAACGTGAGATCTTTCATGACAATCATTTAGTTTGTAAGTTAATCTTTGAAGGGTGCTCCAAGACTGGCTCACACTGTTAGCTCATTAGGTTTTAGATCGCATTTAAAGTCTAATTAAACAATACATAGATTATACGTTTGGATTTGTGTGAGGGATTAAAGTAGATGACATCCCAGGATCATTTGGTTATTTGGTTATGGAAGGCTCCGGTATCACTACAAACGAATTAAAATGCATAATTGTTCAACCTCCCGTGCCAGCGTAATCATCCGAATTATTATCTCATCTCCCAAACAAAGTAAGGTAACTGTTGTCTCCATCGTAGCAGTCTCAGCACACGCCAAAAGACATAAGGCGAAACCGCACAGAAATTGAACACACCAAACTGTTCCCTGTCATACGATATCATAATTCATCGTAAACAATTGGAATATCGACACATGATCAAAACGAATGAGACACACAGCTCACGGTGTGCACAGAGCACTTAACTCAGTAGCTCCTGCAACAAGCCGGGCTTGGAATATGAGGAAACTGCAACAAGGAACACTTTTCATGTATAGCCTTCAATGATTCATGTAGCCTAACCACCATATACCGGAATTCACGTCCTCCTGAAAATGATGATCGTCATTTTTGTTTTTATGTATAGCGCTTGATTATGTTAGGCCATCGTTGTTGACTCCAATTCCGAACATATAAACACACAGTTAGTCGTCAGACTATCCCCGTCGCACATCAAAAAACAGACCGTAAGATTAGCCTGCTGCCGGTCTAGGGATTTACGATGAGCCATCTGGATCATACATTTCCTAAAGTCTGTAGAACTTACGTCGACAACTTAAATGTATGAAAACTTGGGATGTCCAGACAGACGTGGCTATTAGCTGAAATCAGCAGCCGACGCGTCTCATTGAGTTGAGTGAATTGTCCTTACAGTACACGCGACACTTCCTGGACGCAGTGGAGTTCATAATCAGAACCTGAGGGGGTAACAGGTTATCTAGAGCTTTAAACACCACGGAGTGGACAACACTCAAACGACTGATTGTAATCAACAGTTGAATATGTTTCCTTTGTCAGGACGAACACTACGCTTTTCTGTCCACTCTTTTGTTTTCATGAATAGATGTATTATCTCTTTGAGTAAAAAAAATTACCTTGTTCAGCCCATCTGTGCCAACAATTCCAGGGATAAGATATCTGCCCATTTCCGTATTGATCTTCTTATATTTCCGGTGTCCAGTCTTAGTTTTGATTTGCATTTACATTGTACAGCAACTGGACTTTCCACGGTAATGGCCGTCCACGGTAAGTCGGACTTTTGGCCGTCGTCACTCTAAATTGTATTGATCTGTTGCTGATCACTTGCTTCCCCCCCCTCCCCCACCCGTCCCCCTCTTAATGCCATTGATACAAGTTTTAACAACTACTGTTCATTATTTTCATTTTATTTCTAGTGGCGACATGACTGGTCTAGTCTCAAATATCGTATAGCAAAATCAGTCATTCGTTATTGATCATTAGATATGAGCCATGATTTGCAATGATAACAAAGAAATAACACAATAGAATTTGTATAATGTAAAGTTTAGTTGGTACTCCGATGTTTGATTAACGACCATTATATACAACTGTGACAAGCTAGGTGATGGTGCTAATTATTTTGATTACTATTATGCTGATTTACTAATGTCTTTTTAATTTTTTACTCTTTTACATTAACCGTAGCTGAAATTACTAGTAATTACCACATATTCAAGCACCGGCTGTTGAGGCAAGTGAAAAGATGAAGTATTGCCATTACTCTCCTCTTGCCCGATATATGATATTGTAACGTTGCACCGTCTAGGACATAGTGAGCATTGCCTTCGTACTCGACAAGTTACCCTGTGAAGATACGATTGTGAACTTAAATGAGCTACAAGAAAAACATATTTAGAGGTAAAGAAATTTGCGAATGATACATAAATGATGCATGTACATACGAGATGAATAATCATAATTTTTTTGGCCATGTAATGAGAACGAAACAGATGGAATATATTTTAATAACTGGGAAAATTGAGGGACGAAGATATAGAGTTAAGTTAAAGAGAAAAGATACCAGACAACTTAAGAGAATGGCTTGGCAGAAGGTCAGCAACAGAAATGATAAATAACTGTCGAGATCGAAAGTTGTGGCGAGACATGATCACCTACACCAGCAGGCATGGTACTTGATGGTGATAGTGATGATGATGACGAGGAGATTTACAAAAATACTTTTACATAGTTAACCTTCGGCAGGGGAGCCCAAAACAACTGTACTATTTAACATATGTAAAGAGAATCTACGAAACATTACAGGCACATTCACATGCTGGGAAGGTATAATAACCTGGAGGTGGATGATGTGGTAGTCAACGAAATCATCAGGGGAATAACGAAACAAAACTACATTTTTAAAATTAAAAACAATTCATGAAGTTATCATTTTGTAAATCAACATATAAAAAATAAATACTAGGATATTAAAACGAAACAAATGCTTCAACCACGAGCTGTTCAACAATCGCAATCAAAACACAAACTGCATAACAATTACGTTCAGTTGATGCAATTAGATAAACCATGAAGTCAGAAGAGACCAATAGCTTTCATCTGATCGGTGATAAAGTGTGAGCTGGAGGGAACTTTAGTCATAGCAAATTTAGTATTATTTGACACTAGGTTCAGTAATTCTGTAATACTGTACTTAGATGACAAGAGAGTCACTTTAAGAACACTTATAAGTGAACTAAGAGAGTTTCTTTTGTGCAAGATATATATTTTACTATGTTAGAATGAAGAAATATTACAAGATTTAAAGATTAAAAAGAATCTGTTCATAATTACCATTCTGCAGGAGAAATAAAAATACCATGGCCACGTCATAAGACACATCTGGCTTTAAAGAACAATGGACGGCTCCAGGACGACGCATCAGGGGCAGATCAGGAAGAAGTGGTTTCAAAACATGAAGGAGGCCTTAACATGACAATAGAAGAATTGGGAGATCTGGCTAGAGGCAGAGAATCTTCGAGAAGGGCTGTGGTGAATGCAACGTTTTGCAAAGGACATGCGACCTGATGATAATATCATCATCATCATCATGTGCCTTACCAGTTGGCGTAGGTGATCATGTCCCTCCACAATCTTCTATCTACAGTGCATCGTATGAGTTCTGTTGTTGATTGTTTTCCATGCCATGACATCAAGCTATCCAGTATTTTCACTCTTTGTCGTCCGCGATCTCTCTTTCCTTCTATTTTGCCAGTTGAAACCAAGTATTCCAACTTTCCTCTTCTCATGATGTGCCCGAAAAATGTTAATTGATTCTTTCTGATGAATTTTAAGAGCTCCCTTTTTGTGTTGTCCTCTTTGAGAACTTCCTCATTGGTCTTTTTATCTGTCCAGGGAACTTTCAACATTCTTCTGAGAAATCCCATCTCTGTGGCCTCTAATCGTCTTTTCATTTGTTTGTCTACTGTCCATGATTCGCTTCCATAGGTCAGAATTGGTTCTATATAGCACCGATGAACTCTCTTTCTCATTTTTATTGACATAGATTTGTTGCATAATATATTTTTCATTTTTTGAAATGCTATTTTGGCCTGAACTAATCTGCTTTTTATTTCTGTGGTGCATCTCCCATCTGATGTAATTATTGTGCCCAAGTATTTGAAACGTTGTACTTGTTTCAGATTTGTCTCGTTTATTTTTATGCTGCATAATGGTGATGGTTGTTTCTTCGATATAACCATTACTTCTGTTTTCTTACTATTCAGACTGAGACCTTTCTTGTTGCTTTCTTCTACTATTATGTCTATCATTTCTTGTAGTTCATTCTCTGTCTCTGCTATTAAGACTGTGTCATCCGCATATCGCAAATTATTTATGTTGTGACCGTTGACTTCAATTCCTTTTTTATCTACTATTGATCTCATAATATATTCACTGTAAAGTGAAAACAAATCCGGTGACAGAACACAGCCTTGTCTGACTCCTTGTTTTATATATTGGAATTGTCCTGTTTGGTTGTTAATTCGTATAGCTGCTGTTTGTTGCCAAGTACATGTTTTTTATGATTCGCAGAACCTTGCCATCAATGTTTAATTTCTCCAGAATATTGATTATTTTCACATGCTTTACCTTGTCAAATGCTTTCGTGTAGTCTATAAAGCACATATATAGATCTTTCTTTACCTCTATAGATCTTTCTATCAATGTTCTTAAGATGTATATTGCATTATTGGTGCCCTTTCCTTCCACAAATCCACATTGTTCCTCACTTTTTTATGGTTTTATTTTGTTCCTTACACGTCTCATGATAATTCTTAGTAATATTTTAGTCATATGGCTCATGAGACTAATAGTGCGCTGGTCTTCACAATCAGTGGCTCCTGGCTTCTTCGGTATGGCTACAAAGATAGATTTTAGTAGATCTTCGGGTATGTGTCCAGTGTTATATAGATGATAATATAATAAGTTTTAAAGTAAAATGTGTTCTTTTTGTTTAATATCATACAACTTACGTATGTTCTACACTTTATGGTCTCAAGTTTATAGAAGCTCCATTCCACATACAAGGACACATTTCTGTATGCGTGATATACCGTAACAGTATAAACGCCCATGTAGACCCGTGGGGGCTTTTCCATGAAGTACATTTTGTGTCACACTGGCATCCATAACACCCATCTGAGAGTATCATTATGAGCAGGTATATCTCGTCACACAGACTTATATCCTCCAGCTTCAGAGGGACTTCTATTTCTATCATCTGACTCTTTGGGTAGATCTTTGCAACAGTTTTGACCAGACAGTTGATTTACTCATTTCGACTTTTAATTATCACGGCGTTTTTAACGTTCGTAGAGTGCATACAGAATCTCTTGTGTTTTGTTTGTTTTCTGAGAGGGCTAGATATCAAATCTCCATACTAAAAGATCGAGGAAAGATAAAAATACGAAGAAATCAATCGTGGAATAGAAAAATTTCCACTGCCCTTGGCGAGTATTGAACCAGGGACCGTCTCCAGAGGCCGGAGTCTTGCCGCTAGACCACCAAGGCCCGTGTAAGGTCATATATTAAATTCCAAAAGGCATAGATAGAATATGACGTAGAAAGAAAACAGCTTCGAGACACCAGGGCACACTTTTACATAGTTGGTGCTCGGGACTTTAGCATCTGAGATTGAGCCTCAAGTAGACTGCCGAACATGTTGATGTTCTAAAGACTGCAGAGGTCTAACGTAGTTGGTCCTCGAGACTTTACCATCTGAGATTGAGCCTCAAGTAGACTGCCGAACATGTTGATGTTCTAAAGACTGCAGAGGTCTAACGTAGTTGGTCCTCGAGACTTTACCATCTGAGATTGAGCCTCAAGTAGACTGCCGAACATGTTTTGAGCCTCAAGTAGACTGCCGAACATGTTTTGAGCCTCAAGTAGACTGCCGAACATGTTTTGAGCCTCAAGTAGACTGCCGAACATGTTTTGAGCCTCAAGTAGACTGCCGAACATGTTTTGAGCCTCAAGTAGACTGCCGAACATGTTTTGAGCCTCAAGTAGACTGCCGAACATGTTTTGAGCCTCAAGTAGACTGCCGAACATGTTTTGAGCCTCAAGTAGACTGCCGAACATGTTTTGAGCCTCAAGTAGACTGCCGAACATGTTTTGAGCCTCAAGTAGACTGCCGAACATGTTTTGAGCCTCAAGTAGACTGCCGAACATGTTTTGAGCCTCAAGTAGACTGCCGAACATGTTTTGAGCCTCAAGTAGACTGCCGAACATGTTGATGTTCTAAAGACTGCAGAGGTCTAACGGTGGAGAACAAAAGTTAGAAGCAAACCTGCACGACAGACACTAGGGAATCAAATAAGACTTCAAGAGCGCCGTGTAGTTCGTGGTCCCTACCGGTGTAGATGTAGAACAAGTGTTCATCGCTGAAGAAATAGAATGTCCTGATCTTGCAAAATCACAGAGAGCAACAGGGGCAATGAAAATTGAAAGGCTAAATTAGGGTCTGTTAGTGGTGCCATAAAGACCTATCATATACACGGGTCAAGGATTGTGAATGTATGGATTGTGAATGTAAGGATTGTGAATGTAAGGATTGTGAATGTATGGATTGTGAATATATATTGATTGTGAATGTATGGATTGTGAATGTATGGCGACAGGGAGAATAACTAATCATTGTCATTCATTTCCTTCATTCAATTTCCTCTCTGACCGTAGACGACACATAGGACGGAAGTCATAGTTCTCCATGATTGACGATTTGCTGCTAGTTCTTGTAGTTCTTGGTTGTTTCTTAGTCACTTGTTTGAGCCTTCCCTAGTTATTGTTCTGCATAGTGACTCTCTTGGTCTGCCTTGTTTTCTTTTACCACATGGTTTCCACATGAATGCTTGATTGGGAAGTCTTTCCTCATACATCATCAGCACATGGCGGATGTATTTCTAACGCCTTCTTCTTATAAAGCGTAACACTTATTCTTGTTTAGATTCGTCTCTTATCTGTTCGTTTGAAATGTATTCTTTTCACCTTATACGTGGAATCCAGCGAAGACATTTGTTTTCGAAAACATTTGTTTTCAGACATTTAATTTCTTATCCAAAGACTTGGTGGATTTCCAACTTTCTCGTCGGTATATTAGCACTGGTCTCACACAGGAGTTGAACAGACTAAGTTTTGTTTGTTTACTGAGAACTTTAGATCTCAAAATGTTCGTCAGTTTGTTGAAAGCATGTAATGCTAGTCCAGTCATTTCTAATATTTTGTTTCCATCTCTGGATATTTTTCTGCCTAGGTAGGTAATTGAGAGACATACATTTTACTTGAGTGTCATGCATTTTTACACGGGAGAAAAGAGTTTCATGAGCTCAATAATAGTTTTGTCAAAAACCGACCTGCTAGTTGTAGCAGTAACAATGTCACAAGGCTCATCACACACTGTTACAGTGACCATTTCTTCTCCCCTGTAGTCTAGCAGAGATACTGTAAGCGTAAGGATAGAACCTCCTGCACTGGGAATCATTTTTGGATGAAACTGAAACAAATCACAAGTGTTCTTTAAGTTACATCAACTTCATTATTTACTGACTTGTTACTGTTTTCAATTTTTGAACACTTAGAATGTAAAACAATTTACATGGCACAATAAATAATTAATAAATTCTAACATTGCAAACAAAGAAAAAGTAACAACTGTATATTCAACAGGCACGCACTAAAACTATTACAGCACGCCACTATATTTTTCCATATAAAAACGATTTATTCGACTGACTAACATATATGCTTATTATCTCTCTTTCAAAACGCGATTAACATAGAAATATGCAGTTGGAAAATATATTTCTCTTATTGGCACCAATTAAATAATGTTTTTTTTTTTTTTATTCGAACCCAATATGGCTCAGATTCACTCCCACGCATTGTTGTATATAATGAATACGCTTAATCATTTTTTAGTATTACTTATTTTATAAGAGCATGATAAAATACAGGTCAACAGTTTAAGGTTCTTCAGTAATTAACCCCTGGGTCCACACTATTCCACCTACACAGGAGGCACACAATTGCCACCCATCTTGCTGTTCATCTTCAGACTGGTTAGCATTGTACTTCACCTCCACAAACTTGGCTGATACCTGCAACACTTTTGGATATGCGTATCTACGTACCAGTGACGCTTTTGCTACAAAGCTCCAGTTTTCGTGTAAAAGTTCGCGTGAAGTAAAAATGAGAATGATGTTGTTGACTGGCCAAGATTAAAGAGAACTGCGCTGGGAAGAGTATACATCATCACAGAAACAACACCAGGCTTGCTTGAAGATGAGAAATTTCTGGGCCTACATTAGATGAGGCTGTTCTGTTTTCCCTCTGTAAGCTGCCTAATTTCTTCTTAGCGTTATCGTCAACAGTCCGATCAAATTATTTTTTCTGTTATTCCTACACATTGTAAAAGCATAGTCCAGGAACCTGCCGTAATCTACTAATGTTAGCCGTTAAATAACTCATGTTGGTCATATAAAGTCAAGTAAAGAGCCCGGTCACGCCAAGTGGCGTATAGTGAATATGGTGTTAGTGACCCGTCACGCCAAGTGGCGTATAGCGAATATGGTGTTAGTGACCATAATTTTTACAGACCTTCAGCACATGATTTTATGGGTAACGTGGTCGGTATTACTCCCGTGCCGCATTACTTTCCCAGAAAAAAATCCGGTCCCAATTTAAGGCTGGGTGGACCTGGAAGCCGTTGGTCAGGATTGAACCCGGCCTCATGTACTTCGTAGTCCAGTTCACTAACGACTGAGCTATCGCGACTACCATGTGGTCACATGTTCGCTGAGAAAAAGTGCTTACAAATTAATCCTTCATAAGGAAAAACTAAGGGTTGGCCCTCAAATAACGAAACGTTCAAATTGTCTACCTAGGACACGAGCTCGAGTTAGAATTAGACGAGTGACTTCTAGATTCACACAGCTTTAAATGAGCACCTTGTTTTTCTGTCAAGAAAAGACAACGCTAGCGCGATAGTGATCACATTACTAGAAAATGTGTCGAATGTTAACAAATATGGGTACTAATCACATGTTCTCTATACGGAAAGAGATATGGCGCGGTTCTTTTCTCTTCTTTCATTTCTTTGAAGTATTACATTTAAATAAGAAATGTCAAATTTAATCGAACTTCCACCCAAACGTAAATGTGGTATAGTTCTTGCAGTACTAGTGAACCAAGTCTTCTTATAAACTCACGGTGTTGTCTGACATTTCAAAGGGACATGAGTTATCATTTTAAATCTTTCATTCCTATACAAGAACATTTTTTTTGGAGCATAATAGATTTAAAGTAGTTACGTCACGTGGCACGAGCACCTAACATGAGAAGGTTTGTTTCTTTCTTTACTTTCCAACTACAAGAGCTTCAACTGTCTTTTCATCTGAGATTAATCTTTTACAGTTATCCTTTCATAGCAACGCACGAGCACTGCTCTAGCGTTAACAAATATTTTCATTGACAAGAAACTCATGAACAATTGAGTGTAATAGCTAAGAGCTTAACCAATGGGTAAACATTGTTGTGCTTTTTCTTATCTTATCGTCTTAATGAATGCATGTCATCATCATCAAGCAATATTCCTGCTGGCTTAGGTGATAATGTGCCTTCGCAACTATCTATTTAACAGTCATGTTTCACTTATTTAGTTGAAGTCCTACTAAACAGCTCTCTCTTAAATTTGGTTGTATTGTTTTATTATCTATTACCCCTCCCCTGCACCTCATTTCCCTACACATTTTGCAGCTGCTACATGACATTGTAGTTGTCCTCTTGTCATTACTTGGTCAAGACATTAGTATTACAGTTTATTGTTGATGGTGATACGTTTTCCTTTTGCTATGGGCGCCTTTAAACGTTTTCGTTATTTGTTTAAACTTCCTGTGGTATTCTCCACACTCCTTCATCAAATCACTTGACGTGATTTACACAGATGTTCTTGTAGTTGTCTTATCTTTATTTCTTTATTTACCTTTCAGCATCAGGGGGAGATATGGTTGGCAGTTTCTTTGCTCTTCTTTTAGACTCTTCTGCTGTTTCTAGTATTCCGTTTATCTGCCTTTTTCATGGCCGATCTCGTAGTCTGGTGTCGATTGTTGATAACTCGTATTAGATGTAGTTCATTATGTCTTATCACATGTTCGAACCACTTATCTGTTGTCGCTTTTTGTTTTCTATAGGAAGTTACATTACTAGTCCTTTTCGTAACTTCACTTCTGACCTTATCTCTCAAGCTGATTCTGTCAGTTGTGGACATTGTCGATTCTTCCATTGTCCAGGATTAACTCCCATATAAAAGTACAGATAAGTAATTAAAAAATAAAGCAAATCTTGATAGTTCAGTCACTGGTAAACTGAACTATTAAGGACAAGAGGTTAGTTCGATGTCCATTGACGGCTCGTAGACTCGCCAGCCTGAAACGAATACCAGACTTTGCTGGGAAAGTAGGGTGGCCTTGGATGATACCGACCACACTGTTTATTCATAAAAAGTACCACTGATCATTAAAGAATATAAGCACTAACAATATTTTCCCTACCGTTACTGTTTTATATTATTTATTTTAAATAAAAATTGACTTTAAATTACCTTTTTGCAACTTAATTAGTTTTTACCTCCAATTTTATAACTTTTTCCTCTCGCACTCTCTCCCACTCTTTCACTCTCGGACAATTTCTAGCTTTTCTCTTATTTATGTTTCTCTTTTTTCTCTTTCTCCCTCTATCTCCTTCTTTCTTCGAATAGTTATATACTTTGACAATACAATCACAAGAATTAAAGTGTGCTAATTGTATACAAATTACCATTATTTTGAAACAAAATATCCAACTAAAATGAGTCAGCAGATAGAGTATTTCGTTGCTTTATTCTCTCGATAACTTTAACAGGGGAACAGAATATTTTATTGAAATGTTGAAGGTATTCACAGATAGTTCGGTCACACATACTGACTGACATGAAACGAGAATGTTACAGTTGAATTGACTTAGGAATTCATACAGGTAACTAGATCAACAATCAACAGAAGAAGGAATGTAACACAGCCCTTAAACCAGTAGCTGAAGATAGAATATAGTAGGAAGAAAAACGAACAATCATCTGGAGCGATAATATCAGTCAGTCCACGAAATATCAATTCTACGTTTTGAATACATCCAGAAAGACGACAGTTTTGAAGTATAATGCTGATTTTTAAACCTCACGTTATAGAGAAAAATTAACAAAAACAATTTGCAAAATTCAAAACTTTCTATGTTTTAAACTTTATATTCTTCGGTCTCAAACCCAAATTATCCTTGCTCTTGAACAAAAATATACACGATAAATAAATTCAAATATTAGCTCACGTCATGCAACTGAGGCGGGCATAGCCTTGGTTCTTCTGTCTGGCAAATATGTACAGCTTTTTCTTTTTCTCGACATTTTTTTTCTTTAAAGCACCATCGACATTTGTCATTTGGATCCCTACAGTCAGCGCATGTTTGGAACTTAAGGCAGGTGTCTAGGTCAAGTTTCATAATCTGAGGACGTAAAGATGACCTTATGAACTTTCCTAAAGAAATATCTTTAGCAGATACATAAGTTTCATAGTGAATTTGAGTAACGCTTTATCGCCAACCAGTTTGTAAAACTCTGTGACTTTGTGACCCTTAAAACTCTCTTGTCAATATGCATAGACCTTTCGTTAATAAGATCTACCAAATGAGGTAGACTATTCTTACCTCAGTATTTGCTTCAGAGTCAGTGACTCATAACTGAACAAAATTCTACTCTGCTTGCTTTCTTCAGGTCTATAAATGAAACTAACCAGTTTGGCCAAGCAAAGAGTGATCAAAGAAAAAATCTATCTTTGGGTTGGTGGCATACTAAAGTCAGATGTATTCAGCCAACTGGCGCATATATTGTGTAGGTTGTTATAAATCAAGAGAAACACAGGTACGCCCATTCAAAGACCTTGAATCGGCGGACAATAATAGGTAGTAATCATCAGATGGGTGGAGAAGCAAACGATTTCAATAGATCTATTAGGAGGTATGGGAGCCACGATAGCTCAGTGGTTAGTGAACTGGACTACAAAGGACAAGGGGTAGGGTTCGATCCCAACCGACGGCTTCCGGGTTCACCCAGCCTTAAAATGGGTACCGGATTTTTTTCGGGAAAGTAAAGCAGCACGGGCGTAATACCGACCACATTACCCCAAAAATCATGTGCTGAAGATCTGTAAAATATAGGGTCACTAACACCATATTCCCTATACGCCACTTGGCGTGACAGGGGTACTTTACTTACTTTATTAGGAGGTATTTACGTGGGCGCGCTCACCCACGTGTATATATATATATATATATATATATATATATATATATATATATATATATATATATTTATATGTGTGTGTGTATGTATAAAATTGTGTGTGTGTATATATATATATATATATATATTATATATATATATATTATATATATATTATATATATATTATATATACACATAGTATATATATAGTATATATATAGTATATATAGTATTAACACATTGCATACATACATATATATATATATATATATATATATATATATATATATATAAGTTTTAAAAAAAGTAAAGTACCCCCGTCACGCCAAGTGGCGTATAGGGAATATGGTGTTAGTGACCATAAATTTTACAGACCTTCGGCACATGATTTTTTGGGTAATGTGGTCGGTATTACGCCCGTGCCGCTCTACTTTCCCAGAAAAAAATCCGGTAAGGCTGGGCGAACCCGGATGCCGTCGGTTGGGATCGAATCCTACCTCGTGTCCTTTGTAGTCCAGTTCACTAACCACTGAGCTATCGCGGCTATAATTACAGTAGTGCTATATAATAACAAATAAAACTCCATGAACTTTTAATTAATTTTGATATGTATATATCGGCACCGTCAACATTTACCTGCATGAGTTATTTTGATAATTTGTCTGTATGAGCTATTGTAATAATTTAACTGTATCAGTTCCGGCTGAAAAAAAAACAGCTATAATTTAATAAAAAAAAAGACTAACACAGAGATAATAAGGAAAGATAGCACACGGGACCCGTAAGTCAATTCAAGATCGATGGAAGGGACACAGAGAAAGTTGAATAATATGTTAATTGTGTACTTATTGTAACAATCGACATAAAATGCACACAGAAATAAGTGACAACAACTATAAAGTAGAGAAGGGCCCTTGACATAATGTACTAGCAATACTAAAAAAAAAAGAAGAAAAAAGTCGTATGGTGACAGGTTTACGTGGTAATGGTCAAAACAAAAGTCGACGTTTCGGCCAAGTAGGCCTTCAGCTGTGCTACAGCAGCTTCGCATCTTGGTGCATCTTGATGTCTTTACTTCACATAATATACTACCGGGGCAAGAAACAGAGAGCAAGAGCTACTCATGGCAGCCAGACACCAATGTAGAGACAGCAACAGATAGTGAATGAACAAATCATAGTTCGTTTTAGCAGTGATTGTTTACAATTCCACAGAGTACATTTGACGATAAGTCACTATTTCCACATGATTGTTTGTAATGAATACATTATAAAATAAAGGTACAATGTCATAGTTTTGTAAAGCGCTAACTAATCCTGGTTTGTTATAACGTATAATATTTCATTTACATTCATTGTCTTCTCGGGTCGAAGACAGAAAGTAGGGCGAGAGTCATAGTTCTCCACGATTGACGATTTTCTGCTTATTCTTGTAGGTCTTTGTTGCTTCTTATGCCTATGGCTGACTCTTCACTTGCTCTGGCTTGTTTCATTTTATAAGTTTACATTAGGAATGTCTGATGGGGAAGGCTTTCATTATTTATTCTCAGCACATGACCGATGTATATGAAATGTCTTCTTCTTTTAAAGATGGACCCGTATTCTTGTTTTGATTCATTTCTTATCCGCTCAATTTAAATGGATTCTTTCCAGCTTATGTTTCTCACTCTCTCTCTCTCTCTCTCTCTGCGATCAAGACTCAATCAGAATAGGATCCCGGACTCTCTCATGAAGTCAGCTGTCTGTTTAAGCGAATATATTGCCCCATATAGTTTCTCTTCCAGGGAGGTGGGCATGGACCACATTGCTTTTCTCAGGTCTGTGTACTGGGGGCAATCCTGTAGAACATGTTGTGTAGTCATATTGTCCAGTATACAGCGGCATAGGCTGGTTGTACCTATTTTGAATTTGGTGAACATGTGATTTCTCATTCTATTGTGGCCAGTGCGTAGGCGAAGTATGATGGCTTGATCCCTCCTTGATAGTTGGTGGTATCCGTCACTCTCGTTATGCTTTGGGTGTTCTCGTTTCCATTTTCCATGGAACTCACCCTTGAGGATGGATTAGACTTTATCATAACTGAGCGGATGGTTCTCTTGTGGTAATCTCCTTCCCTCTTTAGCTAATTTGTCTGCGCGTTCGTTCCCGTGTATATTACAGTGTGATGGTATCCACTGAATGACTACTCTCTGGAAGTTATTGCATAGTTGGTCCAGGGTTGTTCTCAAGTCATCTACTTAATTGTATTGGGGGCTTTTTAGAGCTGATAGTACTGACAGTGCGTAGTCAGAATCACCAATTTATTGTGCATGTTATTTTTGAGTTGAGTAGCCAGTGTTGCAGCATCTCTGATGACCTCAGATTCTGCTTTAAAGTTGTTTGAAGCTTATATTTGAAATCCGACTAAGACATTTGTTTTCAAAGGCATTTAATGTTATATTTAAAGTCTGGTTAGATTTCTAACTTTGGTCTTGAACATGTTAGTTCTGGTATCACGCAGGAGTTGAACAGTCGAAGTTTTGTTCGAGAACTTATGATCTCCTGATGTTCATCCCCCCCCCACCTTTTTTTTTTTAATGCTAGTGTGATGTGTGTCATGGTTTCTGATTTTTATGTCTCCCTCTCTGGACATTTTGACTACTATGTAGGTACAATTTGTAATTAATTTTTTTTTTTTTTTGACAATATATTGTTAATTATTATATCAGTGGCTTTGTTGGTAATGTTCAGGACTTTCGTTCTGGTTGTGTTGAACAGGAGGCCTTTATTATTTGAAATATTGTGGAGTCCTTTTATTTTTTATTGAGCATCAGCGTGTGTTGAGCTCAGAAGTGCCAAGTCGACTGCAAATTCAAGATCTTCCAGAAGTTTATTATCAATCAATTTATGGTATTTAAATGGGCATACATGTGTTTCTCTTGATTGATAACAACCTAAATGTCTTCTGTTGGTGTTTGCATGATCCAATCAAATGTAATGCTAAATAAAGTGATGACACGACACGTCCTTGTTTCACACGTTTCTACTGAGAACCAGTCAGTGTTACCAGTTTCTGTTCTTACATCATCATCATGTGTCATACCTGTTGGCGTAGGCGATCATGTCCTTTCACAATGTTCTATCTACAGTGCATCGTATCAGTTCTGTTGTTGACTGTTTTCCATGCCATTACACCAAGCTATCCAGTATTTTCTCTCTTTGTCGTCAGCGATCTCTCTTTCCTTTTATTTTGCCAGTTGTAACCAAGTATTCCAACTTTCCTCTTATCATGATGTGCCCGAAAAATGTTGATTGTTTCTTTCTGATGTTTTTTTAGGAACTGCCTTTTTGTGTTGGCCTCTTTGAGAACTTCCTCATACGTCTTTTGAGCTATCCAGGGAACTTTCAACATTCTTCTGAGAAATCCCATCTATGTGACCTCTAATCGTCTTTTCATTTGTTTGTCTACTGTCCATGATTCGCTTCCATAGGTCAGAACTGGTTCTATATAGCATCGAGGAATTCTCTTTCTAATTTATCTATCTATCTATTGACCTTTCGAGCCGTAACCGGCCCATAGGGAGTAGACCAAGATACACCTTCTCCTATATGAATTTTTGTTCTAGCAGTTTTCTTTTAAAGATATTTTATCAAATCTCGCCATCTGTCTCTGTTCTGTGCAAGCAGTTCTATCTCATTGAGGGAGCCGATTCCTGCTGCTCTTGCCTCTCTCATCAATGTTCTTCTCAGTGTCTCCCTGGGTCTTCCTCTTTTTCTTTTACCTGTTGTTTCCCATATGAGGGCTTGCTTTGCTATTCGATTATTATCTCTTCTCATCACATGTCCAACGTATGACCATCGTCTTTTCTTTATTACTGAAGATATTAGTGGTTGATTGGCGATTTCTCTAATTTCCTCGTTTGTTTTGAATTCGTTCCATTCTATACCAAGTATTTTCCTTAGACATTTATTTTCGAATGCGTTCAACTTTGTTTCTATATCTCTTGTTGTTTTCCAGCTTTCACACGCATACGTAAGGGTTGATAGTACATTTGATTTGAATAGCCTAAGTTTTGTGTTTGTGCTAATGAGTTTTGATTTCCACAACTTTTCAAGGCTTCTGAAAGACATTGCTGCTTTAGCCAGTCTGATTCTAATTTCTTTGCTCGTATCCCCTTCTCGATCAATGTGACTTCCAAGATAGATGAAGTGATCGATCTCTTCTACTGGTTTGTTTTCCATGTATATTTTGTCACTTGTTGGAATTAAACTTTTCATGACTTTAGTCTTTTCATGATTGACCTCAAGCCCAATTTTGCTGGCTATTGATGATAGTTCATTTGTGTTTTCCTGCATCGTTTTTATCTGATTGCTGATGAGAACTATGTCATCAGCAAAGTCCAGGTCCTCCAAATGGTCTCCTTGTATCCATTCGATGCCTTTATTACCAGTGCAGCATTTCTTCATTATGAAGTCCATAACAATTCCAAATAACAAGGGCGATAAAATACATCCTTTATATTGATATAGATTTGTTGCATAAGATATTTTTCATTTTCTGAAATGCTATTTTGGCCTGAGCTATTCTGCTTTTTATTTCCGTGGTGCATCTTCCATCCGATGTTATTATTGTGCCCAATATTTGTTCTTACATTGAAAACTGAATCTGAATAAAAAGCATTTATAACACTCACACATTTTGTAGGAAATCCATAGATGTTAAAGATTTGTCATAGTGTAGGTCTGTGTATACTCTCAAATGCCTTTTGTAAATCCACAAAGTTACTAACGAACGAACATTGGAATTCTAATAATCACATGAAATTCAGTGATGGTTGTTAGAGTGAAAATGTGATCAATACATGACATCTACTAATAATGTTCCAATAAATCAACCATAGTTTGCGCAGAATATATTACATCTTGAGACTGAAAAAAAAACATTCTTTTCTTTAATAAAAAGTCTTATTTTATTTTTATAATGGAATTTGAAGTGCGTGTAATACTAAACAAAGAAAATATTTACAGATATATTTATAGTGATCGTAATGACCACTGCTCCTCTAGACTTACCTTCTCACCAGAAGCAATGTACATGGTAGCAAGGGCATTATTTGTTATTCCTACTGTTCGTGATGAAATAGTTTTCACGTCAGAAATGTCGATGGGATCTGTGGCAATCTCTGCAGAACCAATTCCATCAAAGATTGTATACGATATTCCGAACTGTTGAGGGAGAGAGAGAGAGAGAGAGAGAGAGAGAAGAGAGGACAAAAGAAAGAAATTTAAAAAACAAAGTTTAGTTAAAAGGTAAAGTACGAGACTTCAATCGGTGCTTTAGCACTCGAGTTTTCACCTATATGTGCTCGGCCGTCTATCCAGAAGTGTTTGGAGATTTCTGGACAGTGTCGCTTCAAGCATCGAAACTCACGACGCAGGGTGGTATTCCTCACCAGAGTACTACACTGGTACCCATTTCTGCCAAACGGCTGCGTCGACCGTAGTAAAAAGTAAAGTACCCCCGTCACGCCAAGTGGCGTATGGGGAATATGGTGTTAGTGACCATAAATTTTATAGACCTTCAGCACATGGTTTTGGGGGTAATGTGGTCGGTATTACGCCTGTGCCGCTTCACTTTCCCAGAAAAAATCTGGTACCCATTTAAGACTGGGTGAACCCGGAAGCCGTCGGTTGGGATCGAACCCTACCCCTTGTCCTTTGTAGTCCAGTTCACTAACCACTGAGCTGTCGCGGCTCCCGCTGCGTCGACCGTTAGGGGTATAATTTTCCCAACCACGAGTACAAGTTACACTGCTTTCAACGGAAATTGAATACGGGTTGTCGGAACGTCGGTAGCCTATTCGGGTTGTTTCCGAACTATGCTATCGAGGCCCCCAAAAAAATTTCGTTATTGACAACTAAGAAGGCTGCAATAAATGCAACCAGGATACTATGCATTGACTTAATGCTTATTACACATTAACTGGACTTCAGTTTTCAAGATGGTGGAACAAAGTTCATGTTCTGTCGATCGCTGCATAAATTGCATTTGAGGACTGATTAATTTCGGCTCTCCGTTGCAATTTTCTGCGTTAAAGTCAATCTCATGTTCTACTTAACAAATCTGCGACGATGAAGCGGAGTCATACACAAGGCAATATTCCTCTTTGACAAGTCAAGTGTTGTGAATGGGACCTTCCGCCGTCTAGAGATGATCTGCTGTTTACGTAAACACATTGAGTGCTGTTCAATGATCGTCGTTGGAATTGTTTGAGGCAAGTTATTTACATGTTACAACTCATTAATGTGGACTGCTCCGTCAAGTCAGCCGAAGTTTTTTTCTCTTTAGGGAATTTGCACCGTGTTTCGTTCGTTGTGCGCTGCACTCACTAGAGTAATCGAGAATCTACGGGCGCTGCCATTGTTGTGTGTGCTACGTAACCATAATGACTCATCCTATATCCCTAGACCGGCCATACGCTAATCTTACGGTCTGTTGTTAGATGTGCAACGGGAATAATCTAACGAATAACTGTGTTTTGTATGTTCGGAATTGGAGTCAAAAAGAATGTCTTAACATCATCAAGCGCTATACATTAAAAAAAATATGACGATCATCATTTTCAGGAGGACGTGAACTTCAGGTCAATATGGTGGATAGGCAGCAGGAACCATTGAAGGCTATGCATGAAATGTGTTCCTTGTTGCGGTTTCTTCATATTCCAAGTCCGGCTTGTTCCACAGGGGAGTAGACAGCAATATTTTGAAAAGACTATACGTAGGAAGAATCAGACCAGTTCTAGAGTATGGAGTCACAGCCTGGGCTATGGCTTCCAAATCACACCTTAGCAAAATTAACAGAACACAGACTCAAGCTGCCCGTATCATCACTGGTGCTATGAAGTCTTCACCTATCCGGACTCTAGAAACAGTTACAGGTTTACAACCCTTAGTTGACAGTCACTAAAATATTGAAACAAGCGGATAAATATAGAAAGCTTCTTAGCCACCCCATGCACCAAAGAATAACTGGTTTCGGAATAGTACGACTAAAGAGAAGCAACTTCGCTGCAATCTCCAATGAACTAACTACTAGAGACCCAGTACTTTCCCAAACAATACCGAAACCCTTGGGCCCATCTGATATGTCTCCTCATGGAAAGCATAAAATACCAAAACTTAAGGAAGATATAACAGGAATCATGAAAAGGGCACCCAATCAGACACAGGAAGAAAACACGTAGCAGAAAAACACATACATGATACCTACCCGCAGGACTCACATTGGTCCCACATTATGCACAGATGGCTCTGCTACAAATGCCACCAGAAATGGAGGGGGTGGTGTGTTCTTGACGCTGAATAACCAGGACGAGATCACCAAGTCAATAGCTACTGGGAAATTCTCAAACAACTTTAAAGCAGAAACTGAGGCCCTCAGAGATGCTGCAACACTGGCTACTCAACACAAAAATAACATGCACAATAAATTGGTGATTCTGACTGATGCACTGTCAGTACTATCAGCTCTAAAAAACTCCAAGAACAATGAACTAGATGACTTGAGAACAGCCCTGGACCAACTATGCAATAACTTCCAGAGAGTAGTCATTCAGTGGATACCATCACACTGTAATATACACGGGAACGAACGCGCAGACAAATTAGCTAAAGAGGAAGGGAGATTACCACAAGAGAACCATCCGCTCATTTATGATGAAGCCAAATCCACCTCAGAGGTCAGTTCCATGAAAAATGGAAACGAGAACACCCAAAGCATAACGAGAGTGACGGATACCACCAACTATCAAGGAGGGATCAAGTCATCATACTTCGCCTACGCACTGGCAACAATAGAATGAGAAATCACATGTTCACCAAATTCAAAATAGGTACAACCAGCCAATGTCGCTGTACAATGGACAATATGACTACAAAACATGTTCTACAGGATTTTCCCTAGTACACAGACCTGAGAAGAGCAATGTGGTCCACGCCCACCTCCCTGGAAGAGAAACTATATGGGGCAATATATTCGCTTAAACAGACAGCTGACTTCATGAGAGAGTTTGGAATCCTATTCTGATTGAGTCTTGATCGCAGAGAGAGAGAGAGAGAGAGAGAGAACACGGTACAAAAGGAAGTGAAAAAAATAAAGAAGAAAGTGGTTATTTTTTTCTTACTGTTCTTGACTCTAGTCCAGGTGTGGCATTGGTAACACGGTGATTTAACAAGCTTTGTTACATCTTGAGTCTATTTCTGCTGATTGTGAACTGTCGTTTGTCACTAGACTTCCTAAATATTTAAATTCCTCTTGTGGTCTCTCGTTTTATTGATGTCCTTTTTCCTTTTAGCGATACCCATGACTTGTTTTGTTGATGTTTATTTTCATGTTATATAGAGTTTCCCGTTTTGTTAAGTTTATTTAAGTGTTCTTGCAGTTCTTCTAGTTTCCTTAAACAAGTGCTTGATAGTATGCAAATAACAGTTAATCCCCTCTATGTCCAATGGGTTGACTTAACTTACAAATATACTTTATGTCGATAATACACAGCGGTGAAGGAAGTACACACTCCTGTCTTACTCATGTAATATATAAATATCTGCTAGCATATATTCGGGGGGAAAAATTGCAATAATTTATTTATTGGCTGGTATTAACAATAGATAAATAGGCAGACATACTACAGATATTAAGCCTGGCAGAGAGACAGGTAGACAGCCCAACAAACAAACAAACAAACAGACAGACGGACGAAGGGTGAATAGAGAAGGCTGTATTGTAAGACAGACAGATAGAAAGACAGACAGACAAGCAAACAGACAGACGGACAGACGGACGAAGGGTGAATAGAGATGGCTGTATTGTAAGACAGACAGACAGATAGAAAGACAGACAGACAAACAAACAGACAGACGGACGAAGGGTGAATAGAGAAGGCTATATTGTAAGACAGACAGACAGATAGAAAGATAGACAGACAAACAAACAGACAGACGGACGAAGGGTGAATAGAGAAGGCTGTATTGTAAGACAGACAGACAGATAGAAAGACAGACAGACAGGTAGATATTCCAATTGGAAAAAAAATTATTACAGTTTAGATATTTGAATGGCTAGATTGGTGTGAAATCTTTATTTTAATTAATTTTTTTTTTTTTTTTACATTTCATGATGTGACAAACCTAACTATGTATACCTTTTTATATTTTCCTTCGTTTGTCAACAAAATCACGTTCGTCTGGTTCATTATATTCTGTCCGAAAGCCTTGGTATTATCCAGAGTTTGTGTATAGGCTTGTAAGGAGACGATAGATACACCCTCAAAGTAAGTCAAGCCAATCATTTCATGGAAATCCACACCCTGAATGTACTTATTCAATGTGGTTGAGGTGCATCTCTTGGACTGTTGAAACAAATTATAGATATTATTGTTAATATTGATGTAGACATTTTGTTTAAATTTCAAGTTTTCCATATGTGTTAGCGTGTGTGGTGTGTGTGTGTGTATGTGTGTGTGTGTGTGTTTGTATGTGTGTGTGTGTGTTTGTGTCTATGAAAGGGAGTTAGTAGTATACAAGGGTCCATTTGAATAACATTTTAGGCGCAAATTAACAAAGATATATAGCAGGCGCATTTTGCGCGAAATGTACACGAGAGACAAGGGGAGTTAACCATGACATTTCGTGACGGGATGTTGACCTCTAGTCCCGGTGACCCCGGAAGTGACCTGTTTATGTCTGCTTTGTGCTGACTTTGGCGTTCTTCATGTACTTGCTCGATAGTGATAGGTTAGTAGATTATACAACATCAATAAAAAAAACATTAAAATTAAAACAGAAGACGAAGATATATTGTATTCTTTTATTATCTCAATAGGTGTATAACATACAGTGGATATTATATAACATTACAAACATATTTAGTACACTGAGTAAATATATAGTACAGGGATAACATTTATTTATAGCTATGTAGTTGGGTGTCTGCTTAGCGTTGTACCATAAATGAAGCATAAGGGTGAAACAGTTAGAGATTACTGGGTAGTCTAAGCTGGTAGTGTAAATATATTCCTCTGTGTTAGTGGTTCGCTATCTCTCTCGCTCTCTCTCTCTCTCTCTCTCTCTTCCTCGCTCTCTCTCTCTCTCTCTCTCTCTCTACTATTCCAGCCTAGATTTCCCTCCATTGAAACACTTACTCATTCTCTCCATTTATCCCTATCATCGCGCCTTCCTTTTCTCTCTCGCTTTCTCCCCTATCCTCTCTTAGACTTCTAACCTATCAGTCCACCCTCCGCCTCTCCCTTTAGCGTCCCTCCTATTGTAACACTTGATTCTTCTCACCATTAATACATAGCATCTCGCCTTCTTTCTCATAGGCTTCTCTCGCTCTCTCTCTCTCTCTCTCAGTTAGAGATTACTGGTTAGTCTAAGCTGGTAGTGTAAATATGTTCCTTGGTGTTAGTGGTTCGCTATCTCTCTCTCTCTCTCTCTCTCGCCCTCTTTCTCTCTCTCTCTCTCTCTTTCTCTCTCTCTCTCTCTCTCTCTCTACTATTCCAGCCTAGATTTACCTCCATTGAAACACTTACTCATTCTCTCCATTTATCCCTAGCATCGCGCCTTCCTTCTCTCTCTCTCTCTCTCTCTCTCGCTTTCTCCCCTATCCTCTCTTAGACTTCTAACCTATCAGTCCACCCTCCGCCTCTCCCTTTAGCTTCCCCGACCTCTCTCATATTTTTAGCGTCCCTCCTATTGTAACACTTGATTATTCTCACCATTAATACATAGCATCTCGCCTTCTTTCTAATACGCTTCTCTCTCTCTCTCGCTTTCTCTCTCTCTCTCTCTCTCTATCTCTCTCTCTCTCTCTCGCTCTTCTAACCCCTACTAGACTTCTCTCCTACCATTCCACCTTTCTTCCTCTCTCTCTCTCTCTCTCTCTCTCTCTCTCTCTCTCTCTCTCTCTTTACCTCGCCTAGCGTTCCGCCTTCATTCGTATTTTTACCTTACCACCAGTGTAACACATTAATAACATGGAATATCAATTACAAAAAGACTTGAAATATCTACTTTTTAAAGAACCAATAAGATAAACATATGAAAAACGAAGGAATAATACACTCGACAAGGCTTAACAGACGTACTTTATACACATCACCATTAATACAACTGAAATTCCTTTAATGATAACCTATCACATCGTTATGAGCTAAGAGAAAAACAGAAAAAAATTCAACTTACACCGTAAAATATTCCACTACAACACAGACCGCTAGACTGAACAGTACTACGAAAATAAACGTCCGTGAATCAAGCGCGCTTATAACACGAAGTCTCACATCCGACTAGTTTAAATATAATCTGGTAAATAAAATTTGGACGATACTATTCCACCCTCGACTAATATCTAGGTTAACCAATCAGAGAAGAAGATTTCTATCGGACACCCATCAACGAAATGACTGACCTCTGGATTAACTAATCGGAGAAGAGGATTACTGTTATCGTGATAACTGACCTCATTTTCAACTTGAAGTGCTGTCGAGTCTGATGGATGGGTTACTTTAAATCGATTCGGCCCCTGATACAATCCACCTAGCGGGTCAATGGTGGGGGAAATAATACAAGTGGCGGGTTACTTGAACGCGTTTTGACCCCTGCTGCAATACCAGGAGTTCCATGACAGTTATAAATAGTTGGATACAACAAGCAGGAAGTTATATTAAGGACAGAAATCTAGCAGGCAATGGCAGAAACCTAAGAGGCAAGGACAGAAAACTAGGGGGGTCGTGGTTCGTGGTTCGGTAAGTCCGTGGTTCGTTAAGTCCGTGGTTCGTGGGGTTGTGGTTCGTGGTTCGTTAGTTGATGGTTCGTTAAGTCCGTGGTTCGTGGGGTTGTGGTTCGTGGTTCGTTAGTTGATGGTTCGTTAAGTCCATGGTTCGTAGGGGTTGTGGTTCGCGGTTCGTGAGTTGATGGTTCGTTAAGTTCGTGGTTTGTTAAGTTCGTTGTTCGTGAGTTTGTGGTTCGTTAGTTGATGGTTCGTTAAGTCCGTGGTTCGTGGGGTTGTGGTTCGTGGTTCGTTAGTTGATGGTTCGTTAAGTCCATGGTTCGTAGGGGTTGTGGTTCGCGGTTCGTGAGTTGAGGGTTAGTTAAGTCCGTGGTTCGTGGGGTTGTGGTTCGTGGTTCGTTAGTTGAGGGTTCGTTAAGTCCGTGGTTCGTGGGGTTGTGGTTCGTGGTTCGTTAGTTGATGGTTCGTTAAGTCCATGGTTCGTGGGGTTGTGGTTCGCGGTTCGTGAGTTGAGGGTTCGGTAAGTCCGTGGTTCGTGGTTTGTTAAGTTCGTTGTTCGTGAGTTTGTGGTTTATTAAGTTTGTAGTTTGTTAAGTGCGTGGTTCGAGAGGTCGTGGGCAAGGGCAGAAACCTAAGAGGCAAGGGCAGAAACCTAGGAGGCAAGGTCAGAAACCTAGGAGGCAAGGGCAGAAACCTAGGAGGCAAGGGCAGAAACCTAAGAGGCAAAGACAGAAACCTAGGAGGCAAGGTCAGAAACCTAGGAGGCAAGGGCAGAAACCTAGGAAGCAAAGGCTGAAAAACACTCGTACTGACTAAGGCTTCCAAGGTGTATTTGATTGTCGCCCTATTTTTGTCTGTATAACCTAATATATCACTTTCATTTAATCTATCGATAAACGTTTCAAAGTCATTTCTGTTGTTAACTAACAAGGGTTTGTCTAATCCTGTCGCGTTATTTGAGCTTGTGTGTGAAAGTAACGCAGCCAAATAGAACTGACCTCTGAGGCAATACCGGATGTGTTACTAAAAAGATTTTGACGTATGATGGCAATTTTATGAGTTTACCCCCTGATCATTTTTTAGGGATACGCCCATGAAATCGGTAAAAATCGTAAATTTTCACTCTAGGCATACCCCAAACTCTATTTTAGACATCCCCATTGCAAAAATTTACATTCAAAACCACTTTTAGGATTTTACCCCCTTATCATTTTTTAAGGGTTACGCCCATGGAATCGATAAAAAAGCGTTAATTTAGCACGCAGGCTTACCTAAAACTTTATTTTAGACATCCCCACACCAAAAATTTACTTAAAAATCACTTTTGAAATTGTTACCCCCTTAACATTTTTTAGGGTTACGCCCATGGAATTGATAAAAATCGTAAATTTTCACTCTAGGCATACCCCAAACTCTATTTTAGACATCCCCATTGCAAAAATTTACATTAAAAACCACTTTTAGGATTTTACCCCCTTATCATTTTTTGAGGGTTACGCCCATGGAATCGATAAAAAGCGTTAATTTAGCACGCAGGCTTACCTAAAACTTTATTTTAGACATCCCCACACCAAAAATTTACTTAAAAATCACTTTTGAAATTGTAACCCCCCTTACCATTTTTGAGGGTTACGCCCATGGAATCGATAAAAATCGTAATTTTAGCACGTAGGCTTACTTAAAACTTTATTTTAGACATCCCCACGCCAAAAATTAACTTAAAAATCACTTTTGAAATTGTAACCCCCCCTTACCATTTTTGAGGGTTACGCCCCTGAAATCGATAAAAAATTGAAATATAACCCCAAGGCATACCCCAAACATAATATTTGACACCCCTACATATCAAACTCCATAAAAAAAATGAACAAAAACTTGTAGTGGTATAGTGATTTTTGAGCCGTTCATACTACGCAGATGTACGGTGCAGCACGTGCAATCGATAAAAAAATTGAAATATAACATCAAGGCATACCCCAAACATAATATTTGACACCCCTACATATCAAATTCCAACAAAAAAACAACAACAAACTAGTAGTGGTATAGTATTTTTGAGCCGTGCATACTACGCAGATGTACGGTGCAGCACGTGCAATCGATAAAAAAAAAAGAAATATGACCTCAAGGCATACCCCAAACATAATTTTTGACACCCCTACATATCAAATTCCAACAAAAAAACAGCAAAAAAATAGTAGTAAGGAAGGGTGTCAAAAATTATGTTTGAGGTATGCCTTGAGGTCATATTTCATTTTTTTTTATCGATTGCACGTGCTGCACCGTACATCTACGTAGTATGCACGGCTCAAAAATACTATACCACTACTAGTTTTTTGTTGTTTTTTTGTTGGAATTTGATATGTAGGGGTGTCAAATATTATGTTTGGGGTATGCCTTGATGTTATATTTCAATTTTTTTATCGATTGCACGTGCTGCACCGTACATCTGCATAGTATGAACGGCTCAAAAACCACTATACTACTACAAGTTTTTGTTCATTTTTTTAATGGAGTTTGATATGTAGGGGTGTCAAATATTATGTTTGGGGTATGCCTTGAGGTTATATTTCAATTTTTTATCGATTTCAGGGGCGTAACCCTCAAAAATGGCAAGGGGGGGTTACAATTTCAAAAGTGATTTTTAAGTTAATTTTTGGCGTGGGGATGTCTAAAATAAAGTTTTAAGTAAGTCTACGTGCTAAAATTACGATTTTTATCGATTCCATGGGCGTAACCCTCAAAAATGGTAAGGGGGGTTACAATTTCAAAAGTGATTTTAAAGTAAATTTTTGGTGTGGGGATGTCTAAAATAAAGTTTTAGGTAAGCCTGCGTGCTAAATTAACGCTTTTTATCGATTCCATGGGCGTAACCCTCAAAAAATGATAAGGGGGTAAAATCCTAAAAGTGGTTTTTAATGTAAATTTTTGCAATGGGGATGTCTAAAATAGAGTTTGGGGTATGCCTAGAGTGAAAATTTACGATTTTTATCAATTCCATGGGCGTAACCCTAAAAAATGTTAAGGGGGTAACAATTTCAAAAGTGATTTTTAAGTAAATTTTTGGTGTGGGGATGTCTAAAATAAAGTTTTAGGTAAGCCTGCGTGCTAAATTAACGCTTTTTATCGATTCCATGGGCGTAACCCTCAAAAAATGATAAGGGGGTAAAATCCTAAAAGTGGTTTTGAATGTAAATTTTTGCAATGGGGATGTCTAAAATAGAGTTTGGGGTATGCCTAGAGTGAAAATTTACGATTTTTACCGATTTCATGGGCGTATCCCTAAAAAATGATCAGGGGGTAAACTCATAAAATTGCCATCATACGTCAAAATCTTTTTAGTAACACATCCGGTATTGCCTCAGAGGTCAGTTCTATTTGGCTGCGTTACTTTCACACACAAGCTCAAATAACGCGACAGGATTAGACAAGTCCTTGTTAGTTAACAACAGAAATGACTTTGAAACGTTTATCGATAGATTAAATGAAAGTGATATATTAGGTTATACAGACAAAAATAGGGCGACAATCAAATACACCTTGGAAGCCTTAGTCAGTACGAGTGTTTTTCAGCCTTTGCTTCCTAGGTTTCTGCCCTTGCCTCCCAGGTTTCTGACCTTGCCTCCTAGGTTTCTGTCTTTGCCTCTTAGGTTTCTGCCCTTGCCTCCTAGGTTTCTGCCCTTGCCTCCTAGGTTTCTGACCTTGCCTCCTAGGTTTCTGCCCTTGCCTCTTATGTTTCTGCCCTTGCCCACGACCTCTCGAACCACGCACTTAACAAACTACAAACTTAATAAACCACAAACTCACGAACAAAGAACTTAACAAACCACGAACCACGGACTTACCGAACCCTCAACTCACGAACCGCGAACCACAACCCCACGAACCATGGACTTAACGAACCATCAACTAACGAACCACGAACCACAACCCCACGAACCACGGACTTAACGAACCCTCAACTCACGAACCGCGAACCACAACCCCTACGAACCATGGACTTAACGAACCATCAACTAACGAACCACGAACCACAACCCCACGAACCACGGACTTAACGAACCATCAACTAACGAACCACAAACTGACGAACAACGAACTTAACAAACCACGAACTTAACGAACCATCAACTCACGAACCGCGAACCACAACCCCTACGAACCATGGACTTAACGAACCATCAACTAACGAACCACGAACCACAACCCCACAAACCACGGACTTAACGAACCACGGACTTACCGAACCACGAACCACGACCCCCCTAGTTTTCTGTCCTTGCCTCTTAGGTTTCTGCCATTGCCTGCTAGATTTCTGTCCTTAATATAACTTCCTGCTTGTTGTATCCAACTATTTATAACTGTCATGGAACTCCTGGTATTGCAGCAGGGGTCAAAACGCGTTCAAGTAACCCACCACTTGTATTATTTCCCCCACCATTGACCCGCTAGGTGGATTGTATCAGGGGCCGAATCGATTTAAAGTAACCCATCCATCAGACTCGACAGCACTTCAAGTTGAAAATGAGGTCAGTTATCACGATAACAGTAATCCTCTTCTCCGATTAGTTAATCCAGAGGTCAGTCATTTCGTTGATGGGTGTCCGATAGAAATCTTCTTCTCTGATTGGTTAACCTAGATATTAGTCGAGGGTGGAATAGTATCGTCCAAATTTTATTTACCAGATTATAATTAAACTCTGCGGATGTGAGACTTCGTGTTATAAGCGCGCTTGATTCACGGACGTTTATTTTCGTAGTACTGTTCAGTCTAGCGGTCTGTATTGTAGTGGAATATTTTACGGTGTAAGTTGAATTTTTTTTCTGTTTTTCTCTTAGCTCATAACGATGTGATAGGTTATCATTAAAGGAATTTCAGTTGTATTAATGGTGATGTGTATAAAGTACGTCTGTTAAGCCTTGTCGAGTGTATTATTCCTTCGTTTTTCATATGTTTATCTTATTGGTTCTTTAAAAAGTAGATATTTCAAGTCTTTTTGTAATTGATATTCCATGTTATTAATGTGTTACACTGGTGGTAAGGTAAAAATACGAATGAAGGCGGAACGCTAGGCGAGGTAAAGAGAGAGAGAGAGAGAGAGAGAGAGAGAGAGAGGAAGAAAGGTGGAATGGTAGGAGAGAAGTCTAGTAGGGGTTAGAAGAGCGAGAGAGAGAGAGAGAGATAGAGAGAGAGAGAGAGCGAGAGAGTGAGAGAAGCGTAGAGAAAGAAGGCGAGATGCTATGTATTAATGGTGAGAATAATCAAGTGTTACAATAGGAGGGACGCTAAAAATATGAGGGAGGGCGGGGGAGCTAAAGGGAGAGGCGGGGGGTGGACTGATAGGTTAGAAGTCTAAGAGAGGATAGGGGAGAAAGCGAGAGAGAGAGAGAGAGAGAGAGAAGGAAGGCGCGATGCTAGGGATAAATGGAGAGAATGAGTAAGTGTTTCAATGGAGGGAAATCTAGGCTGGAATAGTAGAGAGAGAGAGTGAGAGAGAAAGAGAGAGAGAGAGAGAAAGAGGGCGAGAGAGAGAGAGAGAGAGATAGCGAACCACTAACACCAAGGAACATATTTACACTACCAGCTTAGACTAACCAGTAATCTCTAACTGAGAGAGAGAGAGAGAGAGAGAGAGCGAGAGAAGCCTATGAGAAAGAAGGCGAGATGCTATGTATTAATGGTGAGAAGAATCAAGTGTTACAATAGGAGGGACGCTAAAGGGAGAGGCGGAGGGTGGACTGATAGGTTAGAAGTCTAAGAGAGGATAGGGGAGAAAGCGAGAGAGAAAAGGAAGGCGCGATGATAGGGATAAATGGAGAGAATGAGTAAGTGTTTCAATGGAGGGAAATCTAGGCTGGAATAGTAGAGAGAGAGAGAGAGAGAGAGCGAGGGAGAGAGAGAGAGAGAGAGAGAGAGAGAGCGAGAGAGATAGCGAACCACTAACACAGAGGAATATATTTACACTACCAGCTTAGCCTACCCAGTAATCTCTAACTGTTTCACCCTTATGCTTCATTTATGGTACAACGCTAAGCAGACACCCAACTACATAGCTATAAATAAATGTTATCCCTGTACTATATATTTACTCAGTGTACTAAATATGTTTGTAATGTTATATAATATCCACTGTATGTTATACACCTATTGAGATAATAAAAGAATAAAATATATCTTCGTCTTCTGTTTTAATTTTAATGTTTTTTTATTGATGTTGTATAATCTACTAACCTATCACTATCGAGAAAGTACATGAAGAACGCCAAAGTCAGCACAAAGCAGACATAAACAGGTCACTTCCGGGGTCACCGGGACTAGAGGTCAACATCCCGTCACGAAATGTCATGGTTAACTCCCCTTGTCTCTCGTGTACATTTCGCGCAAAATGCGCCTGCTATATATCTTTGTTAATTTGCGCCTAAAATGTTATTCAAATGGACCCTTGTATACTACTGGAGTTAAAATATGTGCTTTACAGTGTGACCCTATAATACATGGGCAACATGTAATAATAGTTTTAAAAATGGACATAAAGTGAATGATTTATTGAGCGGGTGATTGATTGAATGAATGAGTGAATGGGTAAGTGAGTGGGTGTGTGAATAAGTGAGGGAGTGAAAGAAATAACAAATGATAACGAGGAAAACAAATTTGTTAACTCACTCGACGTATTTCTCTAACGCAATTGTGATTATATCCAGAAATCCAGGTAGCGTGTCTGACAGTATCATTGGTGGTTCCAACGGCACATTTGTCCTGCAAATGATCGAACGTATACGCGTTCAGATAATTCAGGTCCACTGCACAGACAGCTGTACCGTATTTTGGATCCACCGTTTTAGATAGTGGATCGTATCCGTTGCCGAATGCCATTACAAGAATCGGGAGAGTCCGGATATTGGTCTGCCGCCGTATCGCCACCGGTCCAAGGAATGCAGAGGTTAGAATATGAAATCTTGTATTTTTATTCTGCAATGATAACATATGCGTATCAATTTATTTGAACAAAACTAACAAGGCTGATAAAAACTCTTCAATTTTTATTTTTTTTTAAACTAAATCACAACTAAGTTATGTTTATCTATTATTCTATTGTATACATTGAAGCAGGCTAACTGTAGTCCGGACATCTCCATATCCGCCCCACTGCCCGTTCCAGAATTTCTTGAAGCGTGTGCAAAATGGTTGTTCCTGTAAGTCGTTGATTGTAGATACATCTGCTTGTCCAACCAAATACTCTGGATCGACCGGACTCCATTTCCACCTGTAGACTCCTCAGTCTCTCAATGTATACATCATACCCCACCCATTCTCCACCTCTTCTCTTAAGGAATGAAGAACAGACTTGCCGATGTCCTCTTTGCTCAGAGTAAGGCCACACTCAGTGTCGGAGCTGCCAGCGAGCTTCTAGAATATTTCATGACCGTGTACACAAACATACACTGGACAGCACACACAGGTTAACGCTCGCATTTTAGAAACATCCAAATGTTGCATCCACTCCTGCCTCAGAGACTTACCAGTTATGCTTACCTGGTTGTTGGAATTTAGCCTCTTTGACAAAAACATCACTGAAAATAGAAAGAGGTTACAATTGTAATGAGTTGCTCACTTTACGTTCTTCATATTTGTTACCTTTCAGTGTCCACGGATACGATCCACTATCTATAAAATGGAATGTTCTGGTCACTGTTCTGCAATTTGTCTTATACTGCTCGTTGCGATTTCCGCTGTTTTATTAAATTCGTCGTCTTCAAGGTATGTTTTGTCTTATTTCGGTTCAGGGTGTTTTTCTTGATGGTAGATGATATCTTGGAGGAATGTGTAACAAAAATAACTTGATTTGCTGTTCACACCTGAGATTTATCACAGGTATAACAGCAGCTCTGTTCAAAATGTCGGTTTATCTGTTGCTATTTGTTCTTGTCTCACTGAGTAATCTTTCCAATACGCCTTCCTGTGGTGACTATGTTTACATTTTCTGTGACTGCCAATGTTCTTGTTCAATCTGACAGCAGAGGTTTGGAAAGATTACAGTTGATTTATTGTCACGATGTTGACACAGGTCGCTAACTCTTTGTGACAGAAATGGTGTTGTAGTGAACTACAATGGTTTCTTGTTTCTTTTGGTTCTGGTTGAGATGTTGGATTACAAATGGTGTTGTAGTGAACTACAATGGTTTCTTGTTTCTTCTGGTTCTGGTTGAGATGATGGATTACAAATGGTGTTGTAGTTAACTACAATGGTTTCTTGTTTCGTCTGGTTCTGGTTGAGATGTTGGATTACAAATGGTGATGTTGTTAACTACAATGGTTTCTGGTTTCTTCTGGTTCTGGTTGAGATGTTGGATTACAAATGGTGTTGTAGTGAACTACAATGGTTTCTGGTTTCTTCTGGTTCTGGTTGAGATGTTGGATTACAAATGGTGTTGTAGATAACTACAATGGTTTCTTGTTTCTTCTGGTTCTGGTTGAGATGTTGGATTACATACTTAGTCTTCTCTTTCAACAAACCTCACCACTGCAGGGACAGTGACCTTGTTAGCCAGGCCGTTTTAGAGGCAATTATAGCATGAAAAGTGTGTTACTATTGTGTATATAGATGGACGATGCATCACAGAAATAACAAGCAGAATAGCTCAGGCCAGAATAGCATTTCTCTAAGGGCAGAATCCCCCTACAGAAAAGACAACCTGCTGCCTTGCAGGAAGATTGGGGACAATCAAAGGCTACGGAAAGCAAACCCGAATAAAAGGCTGGCTGAAATCGGATGCACTGGGCCACTGGCGCAGAACACAGTGCAACGTATTAACGGGTGTTCAATCAGAGTGGATCTGGCGAACTCTACTTGTGATGTTCTGTCTGTGAGGGCGATCAACACACTTTACCTGACAGCTGACTTCATGTGGGAGTCTGGAATCCTACTCTGATTGAGTCCTGATCGCAGAGAGAGAGAGAGAGAGAGAGCGAGAGAGAGAGAGAGAGAGAGAGAGTAGCATTTCAGAAAATTAAAAATATATCATGCAACAAATCTATGTCAATAGAAGTGAGAAAGAGAGTTCATTTGTTCTATATAGAACCAATTCTGATCTATGCAAGCGAATCATGGACAGTAGATAAACAAATGAAAAGACGATTAGAGGCCACAGAGATGGGATTTCTCAGAAGAATGTTGAAAGTTCCCTGGACAGCTAAGAAGACCAATGACAAAATTTCAAAGAGTCCAACACAAAAAGGGAACTCCGAACTCCTAAAAAAGAGCAGAAAGATACAATAAACAATTTTTCGGGCACATTATGAGAAGATGAAAGTTGGAATACTTGGTAACTAACAACTGGCAAAATAAAAGGAAAGAGAAATCGCGGACGACAAAGAGAGAAAATACCGGATAGCCTGGTGTCATGGCATGGAAAACAGTCAACAACAGAACTGATACGATGCACTGTAGATAGAAGATTGTGGAAGGACATGATCGCCTACACCAACCGGTATGGAACATGATGATGATGATGATTGTGTATATAGAACTTGCTATCTTGCTTACAGTAGCTTGATCACGATCAAGTATCACCTATCGCACATGGTGTCCCCTACCGAAAGAGGGTATTCTATTGGAGACCCCCTGAAAGCTGATGTTAATTCTATTATTGTGGCGATTCATGATTGTACAAAGAACATTACGACGGTGGTCTTTTTGTTGCCTTCCGTCAGTTTGTTTTACGATTAGCTTTTACAAAAAAAATCTCACCCATAAGGCAGTAGGGTTGTTTTATTTCAGGGTACCCTCCCGTAGCCTTACACTCTCTCGAGCATACTTGCAAGGCAACATGTCAGCCCCAGGTTGTACTGTCTACAGGATAACAGACAAGAAAATCACTTGAGGCTGTACAAATGTGGTTTTACAGAAGAATGTTGAGAATACCATGGACAGCTAAGAAGAGTAATGAAAGCGTTCTAAAAGAGACCAAAGACAAAAGAGAGCTAATTTCCAATATTAGGAAGAAACAATCATCATTTTTTGGCCATGTATTCAGAAAAGAACCGCTGGGATATATTGTGACAACTGGGAACATTGAAGGACGAGGAAATAGAGGGAAGCAAAGAGAAAAGATACAGACAGCCTAAGAAAATGGCTTGGCAGAAGGTCAACAAAAGTTGTGATAAATAACTGTTAAGATCGAAAGTTGTGGAGAGACATGATCACCTACGTCGGCAGGCTTGGTACTTGATGATCATGATATAAAACTAAATTTAAAATGTTTGACCATAAAGTCTTCATCAAATGACATAAATAAGGACGGCGTACAATGGATTACAATGGAAAACTAGATTTAAACAATGAGTAGTGAAAGCACAATACGTATGTACTGTTACAATGAGATCGATAATGTTGAACCGACTCCTGCTACAAATTGATGTGTAGTACAACCGACATATTTCCCTACTGTCTTAAAAGGATATCGTGGAAGAGACTACAACTAACGAGGGAAATTCCTTAGGGGAAATCAATACTTCTAAGAGAAAATCAATACTTCTAAGAGAAAATAAATACTTCTAAGATGAAATCAATAATTCTAAGAGAAAATAATAATTCTAAGAGAAAATCAATACTCCTGAGAGAAAATTAATATTTCTAAGAGAAAATTAATACTTCTAAGATGAAATCAACAATTCTAAGAGAAAATCAATAATTTTAAGAGAAAATTAATACTTGTAAGAGAACATCTGTCGCGAGGGACGACCCTTTAGTAATGAGTGTTCTGTTTGTTAAGAACGCACATTGATTTTCTTCACTTCAAGCTTCTCAAAAAATGTTTGGTTACATTGTGTATCAGAGAATATGAAGAAAAGAGATGAAACAATTTATTTCTCATCTCCTTTAATTTGAGTCTGATGATATGTATATTTTTTAAAGTGCAAGCATCATGTGGATCATACCCCGTTTGTTTGCTTTAAATAACTAAAAGCACCGACCATTGACATTTTTCTTAAAGATTATGTTGTTCATAGTAAAGGGACATCACTTGAGGATTGTCGTTATATTGGATGACCCTTTCTCATCTTGTCAGACGGTCTAGTAGAGGCTATTGTGTATTTTTTGAGGTTTTGTTTTTGTCGAACAGCTTCTCTCGTGGCTAAATCTATCAAAGTTTGACAAACACACGCGGTCACAGAATGAACAAGTCAGACCCACCGGTCCACAGGGTTTACCATCTTTTTTCATGAGTCTTTTCTCTTCTAAGTTTTTGCCTTAGCACAGTCTCAAAATACGGCAACAGCCGGGGTTCGTAATCCTGGCGAGGACACCTGGGTTTTACTAATTCCCTAAAAATTAGTAGGAGCCGCGATAGCTCAGTGGTTAGTGAACTGGACTACTACGGACAAGGGGTAGGGTTCGATCCCAACCGACGGCTCCGGGTTCACCCAGCCTTAAATGGGTACCGGATTTTTTCTGGGAAAGTAAAAGCAGCACGGGCGTAATACCGACCACATTACCCCAAAAATCATGTGCTGAAGGTCTGTAAAATATAGGGTCACTAACACCATATTTCCCTATACGCCACTTGGCGTGACGGGGGGTACTTTACTTTACTTACTTTTACAGTCTCAAATGATGTTATACCACTCCTTATACATGCTCTCCATGATGTAGGATCATTTGCCAGATGCTAGACTTATATTAATATAAATATTAAACATCTAATAGTTATAAATTATTTCTAACTTCAAATTCCTTAAGGATATCCGTTTCTATAGTTAATAAACATGACTAACATGGTAATAAGTGAGCAATCGCCACAGAAAGTTAGTTTACATCAATTACCTTCAAGTAATGTCCCTTAATAGAGCAAATTAAAGGCTTTAACTCTGATGGCAGAAAACGGATAGAAAGTCAAAGCGTATGTTAATTTCACAACTGTTGAATGAAGAAAAGCAAACATGTTGCAACATTTCTGAAACCTGGAGCATTCCAGAGCGGACTGACTACAGAATTATGAGTGAATTAAACATGGGTAACTGAATAAACAAATAAATCGCAATAATAACATCAGACAGAAGATGCCCCGCAGAAATAAAAAAAAAAGAGGAAAAGCGCAGTCCAAAATATGAAACAATTGTGTGCAACAAAACTATGTCAATAGAAATGTGAAAGCGAGTTCGTCTGTGCTATATATAGCCAATACTGACTTATGAAAACGAATCGTGGACAGTAGACAAACAAATGAAAATACTATTACAGGTCTCAGAGATGGGATTTCTCAGAAGAATATTAAGAATTCCATGACAGCTAAAAAGATCAACGAGGAAATTCTCAAAGAGACAACACAAAAAGGGAGCTTCATTTCTAATATTGTCTCTCATGCCTTTTCCTGTCTAACACATTTCATCTCAGTATAGGTTATTTTTCTAATTGTTCATGCATCTAGGGTCCAGGACTGGCATTTGGTAACACCACGTTGGAATGATGATTGTATTGGAAAGTGCCCGTTTTGCCTCTAGAGTTATTTCCTTGTTGGACAATAGTGGTGATAGCTGTTCAACGATTTCACAAACTGTGATGCATGTTGAGTCTATCTCTGCTGTTTGTGAATTGTCGTTTGTCACCAAACTTCCTATATATTTGAATTCCTCTACTTGTTTTAGTTGTCTGTCTTCTATAGTTACGGTGATAACTGTTTCTCTTTTGCGACATTCATGATTTTTGTTTTGGTGATGTTGATTTCGAAATGTTTGAGGTAAAAACAAGAGAAAAGAGATTGAGAAATGATGATGTTTACAAAATGTGTCTACCTGCAGCTTGCATAAAATACACATAAAGATTGAAAAGACATCTGTTTGTTTACCTCAAGAGAAGAAAGCATTGCTAGCTGCTGTCACATAGTTAAAGCTGATAGGACTATTCAAAGATAATTTAATGTTAGGGAAGATAGTTATTAGTAAAATTTGTGTAGAAGGCGGTCATAGTTAAATAAGGAGATTGAATTTGTGGGTTTTCAACGGGAATAAACAATAGGTAACAAAACTGATCATAAATCTAATGATTTGTGATCAGTTTTGAAAAGAGGCGGTCCTCAACAAAATGAAGGATGTCACTTCACAAGAAACACGACAAAGTAACATTAATAGAAGTGTCCATGAATTCTTTGTTTGTTTTTTACAAAGGATAACGACGGTTAGTGCGATGAGAATATTGCTGATCGACACTGAGCTTCAATATATATGCAGATTGTTTGGTACAAGACAGATGGAACATAGATTGAAATTTTTGTGCTCTTCCATTTGAATTAAAACTTAAAGACAGTTGTATCAAGCTATTCTATTTACCTTTATTAGTATCTTGGCGGTTTTGTATGCCTTTTTATTTCCACGCTTATTTCTGGGTCTTCTATTAAGTATGTATATATAATTTGTTGTAGATGATCGCGCTTTGAATTTATTAGATCAATCACATTAAAATTACATTTATCTTTTCACATAAATGTCCTTTTTGACATACATTCACATACACACACTGTTTTATTAAATTGTTATTTTTTTTAAAATAAGTTCTATGCTTACATTGCTGATCCTCAAACAAAACAATGGAGCTTCCACGTAGGGCAAAATAGAAGATGGATCTTGACACGTCCGGCTGATCTTAGTGACGATACAGGGACTAGACGTTTCACAGCCGGTAGATGATTGCTGCAGGAACAGGAAATAAGAAAATTTGTCCCATGTAAACGACAGTTTGTACTCGGGCACCTCTGAATTGGAAATTCGATTGACTGCGTCGAATCCAACGGGCATTGAGCTTGCGTCTTTATTGTAGCCAATCGTGTAGTGAGATCCATGGCAGGTTATATGTCGCAAGGATAAAAGAGGAGGGTTACCACGCAAGGTTGAGTTGTACAAGCTGCCTGCTACTATTAGATTAGACGTTAACTTGAGCATCAATTTCTGGTCAGTATAATTTGGACTTCGACTTCCATTTCCAAATTCTGCGACTCGACAATTATGTGGGGATATGTTTGAATTTTCCATCCATTCTGTTTCTATGTATGTTGTCTGTAGGAAATGTGTAACTGATATGTGTTGATAATCTCCTGACACAACATCAGCCCCGTCGTTTGATTCTCCATACAGGCAGTACCAATCATAGATCGATAACAAACTATGAAGCGTGCAGGTACCTCTATAAGCGGAGCCACAAACCAGAAGCATATTGTGGGTGGCATCAATCTCCAGTATTGTAACATTGTTGTCACAAGGGGCGGGGTTTGGTGCACAGTGCTGTACATTTTTCACAGGACCAATAGTGAAATTCTCCAACAGTTCCAGTTTAGGAGACATTTTGGCTATAAAGTTAACTCCGCCCACGTAAATAACACTAAAGTCTTTGGCGACCACGCGGGTAATAGTTTTACCTAGGTCCAGATGAAAGACATTCAGTCCATATGTCAGGAACACCATCTGTTGACACAGCAGAAACAATCCAAATGTGTATCTTGGCCAGGACCTCCAGTGGTTCTTCCGTGAACAATCCATTTCAAAGGATTTTGAAAGGCCAACTCTCGGTCAAAGAAATATATTATTTGTGATTGTGGTCTGCTTATTGCTCAATCTTCTATCTGTTTTGGAAAGATGAATAAATAAAAACATGTTTTATCCTTCACCGTTCAGCAAGTGAGCTTAAATACTAATTGATGATTATGTTGAAGAATCGACATTACTGCTATCTGGGCAAACCCCCCCCCCCACCACACCCTCACCCCCTTAAAAAAACCGTTACATAGTTTGTTGGGAGCCGCGATAGCTCAGTGGTTAGCGAACTGGACTACAAAGAACAAGGGGTAGGGTTCGATCCCAATCGACTGCTTCCGGGTTCACCCAGCCTTTAATGGGTACCGGAATTTTTTCTGGGAAAGTGAATCGGCACGGGCGTAATACCGACCACATTACCCCAAAAATCATGTGCCGAAGGTCTGTCCCTCCACAATCTTCTATCTACAGTGCATCGTATCAGTTCTGTTGTTGACTGTTTTCCATGCCATGACACAAAGCTATACAGTATTTTCTCTCTTTGTCGTCCGCGATCGCTCTTTCCTTGTATTTTGCCAGTTATAACCAAGTATTCCAACTTTCCTCTTCTCATGATGTGCCCGAAAAATGTTGATTGCTTCTTTCTGACGTTTTTTAGGAGCTCCCTTTTTGTGTTGGCCTCTTTGAGAACGTCCTCTTTGGTCTTTTTAGCTGTCCAGGGAACTTTCAACATTCTTCTGAGAAATCCCATCTCTGTGACCTCTAATCGCCTTTTCAATTTTTTGTCTACTGTCCATGATTCGCTTCCATAGGTCAGAATTGGTTCTATATAGAACCGATGAACTCTCTTTCTCATTTTTATTAACATAGATTTGTTGCATAAGATATTTTTCATTTTCTGAAATGCTATTTTGGCCTGAGCTATTCTGCTTTTTATTTCTGTGGTGCATATCCCATCTGATGTTATTATTGTGCCCAAGTATTTGAAACGCTGCACTAATTTCAGATTTGTCTCGTTTATTTTTATTGATGCATGATGGTGATGATTGTTTCTTCGATATAACCATTACTTCTGTTTTCTTACTATTCAGACTGAGACCTTTCTTGTAGCTTTCTTTTACTATTATATCTATCATTTCTTGTAGTTCGTTCTCTGTCTCTGCTATTAAGACTGTGTCATTCGCATATCGTAAATCATTTATGTTGCGACCGTTGACTTCAATTACTTCTTTGTCTACTATTGATCTCATAATATATTCGCTGTATAGTGAAAACAAGTCCGGTGACAGAACACAGCCTTGTCTGACTGCTTGTTTTATATATTGGAATTGAGCTGTTTGGTTGTTAATTCGTATAGCTGCTGTTTGCTGCCAGTACATGTTTCTTGTGATTCGCAGATTCCTTGCCATCAATGTTTAATGGATCTCAAATGCTTTCGTGTAGTCTATAAAACACATATATAGATCTTTCATTACCTCTATAGATCTTTCTATCAATGTTCTTAAGATGTATATTGCATTATTGGTGCCCTTTCCTTCCACAAATCCACATTGTTCCTCACTTATTTATTGTTTTATTTTGTTCCTTACACGTCTCATAATTATTCTTAGTAATATTTTAGTCATATGGCTCATGAGACTAATAGTGCGATGGTCTTCACAATCAGTGACTCCTGACTTCTTCGGTATGGCTACAAAGATAGACTTTAGTAGATCTTCGGTTATGTGTCCAGTGTTATATATGGCATTGAGTAATTTTGTTATGACTTGTACTCCCAGCTCTCCTAATGCATTTATCTCTTCGATTGTTATATTGTCAGGACCTGGAGCTTTGCCTCTTTTCATGTGTTGAATTGCGTCCTCCACTTCACTCTTCACTATTGGTGGTCCTGTGTCTTCATTTGAATTGTTTAGCACTGGTCTTTCATCATCATAGAGTTGACTGATATATTCTGTCCATCTTTCCATTGTCTTCTCCTGTCCCATTATTATATTTCCTTCCTTTGATTTCACACATCCTGAAACTTTTACTTCTTTTCTTCCTGTTAATTCATTTAACTGATTGTGCATAAATTTTGAGTCTTTCTTTTGTTGTTTTTCCATTTCCCCCTCACATTTCTGTTTTAACCATCCTTCCTTTGCTTCACTGAACTTGTTTTGAATCTCTTTGTGCAATATTTTGTATGTCCGTTCTTCTTTCTTATGTTTTCTTCTTTCGTCCATTAGTTGTAATATTTCTTCTGTCGCCCATTTCTTTTTGTTGATTCTTTTAGTCACTGGTATTACTTCTTTTGATGTTTGTTGAATCGATTGTTTGAGCATTTCCCACTGCTCCTGGATGTCCTGTATTTTCTCAATAGCATTATATCTATTTTGTACTATCGTGCTGTACTTATCACTCATCTGTTTATCTACTCTTAGTATATCTAGTTCTAATTTTATATTTCTTGGTGATTTCTGTGCCTTCCGCAGTTTTATTCTTATCTTTCCAACTACTGGTACATGGTCACTGTTGCAATCTGCTCCTGGCCTTGTTTTAATCGATGTTAGCGCATTCCCTAATCTTCTCTGTACCAGTATGAGATAATAGTAGTTTAAAAAATGAATAAACGTCCACGGTCACAACATAAACAACTTGCGATATGCGGATGACACATTCTTAACAACAGAGTCGGAGAAAAGTTTATTAATTTGGTTTAGTTTACGGATAATACTCAATGCACCATGGTCATGTCCATAAGTGCTCACACTTCCTCATCAGTGTGTCCCTCAGTGTAAGGAGAATGTTGACCCCAGTTCTGTGTTGATTTGTTATTCTTCTGTATTTCCACGTGTAACGCTCCTTTCTGGCATCTCCAGTTTTAACCTAATGTTCATGCAGTCTAGACATGATTGTAGATTCATGATTATTGACTGAGTCATCGTCGCGTTCTCCTTTCCCGAGGACACTCAGAGGACACTCATATATCGGTCCATCCCTCGTCCGTCATCTATGGCAGATATTATAGGCGGTCTGCTCATTCGTTTCCTCTCACACCCGAGTGTCCAAGAACGAAAATGAAACAGATCCGAATCATACCTGAGTTCTTAAGTGACTCCAAAGACAACCTTCGTGCCCAGCCTTCGATTTTCCTTAGCAAACTCACGGAGTCACTCAGGAAAAACACTTCAGAGCAAGGTTATGTTTAGTGAAGCAGAATGAAGTACAAGAAATGATAGACAAAATAGAGAGAAAATGTAACATGAAAGGTCTCAGTCTCAGCAACAAAATAAAACAAAAGTAATGGTCATATTGATGAAATACACCCTTCCTATTATGCAACATAAAAAATACTTGTAACAAACCTGAAACAAGGGCAGAGAGTCAAATTCTTGGGCTTAATGATAATCATATTAAATATATATTATAATGCATAATATAATATACTATATATAATATAATATAGAACATGTGACAATAGAAACAAGAAAAAGACTTCTTATAGGTTATATAGAGCCAGTCTTAACATGTGGATGTGAATCATAGACATTAGGACAACAGGCAAGAGAATTACTGGAGTCTGTAGAAGTGTGGTTTTAAAGAAGAATGTTGAGAATACCATGGGCAGCTAAGAAGAGTAATGAAAATGTTCTGAAAGAGGCCAAAGCAAAAAGAGAGATAATTTCCAATATTAGGGAGAAACAATCATCATTTTTTGGCCACGTAATGAGAAGAGAACAATTGGAATATATTGTAACAACTGGAAACATTGAGGAAGAAGAGATAGAGGGAAGCAAAGAGAAAAGATAGCAGACAGCTTAAGAGAATGGCTTGGCAGAAGATCAACAACAGAAATTATAAATAACTGTCGGCAACAAAAGTTCTGGAGAGACATGATCATCTACGCCAGCAGGCATAGTACTTGATGATGATGATCTATATAAAACATTTTTATTCAGGTGAATTATTAATTAATGCACCAAAGTAACATACTTGCGTAATAACAAGTATTTTTTCACGATTTGTTGTAGATACTTGCAGCTACTCTCATGGGTTACTACGCTTATTTAACTTTCCATAATAGGGAATGTTTGTATTAATTTAACCAACGTTTTTTCGTGCAATGTAATACACATATCTTAATGCTTTTGTCCTGACTGAGTTTCGTTTTCCATGCTCCTGCCCTGCTTTGTATTTTTAGCAATAATAAGGGGCATAAACAAAGCAATTTATAAACAAGATTTTCATATAAGATTGTAGTTTTTATAAAACGATACAGAGTGAGGTAGGGAGTGAGAAAAATAGACTGAGGTAAAAAAAAAAAAAGAAGACACAATAAGATTGAAGTGAGGAATGAGACAAACAGACTGAGGTGAAGAAAGTGGCAGATTGAAGTGAGGAATGAGACAAACAGAGTGAGGTGAGGAAAGTGGCAGATTGAAGTGAGGAATGAGACAAACAGAATGAGGTGAGGAAAGTGGCAGATTGAAGTGAGGAATGAGACAAACAGACTGAGGTGAGGAAAGTGGCAGATTGAAGTGAGGAATGAGACAAACAGACTGAGGTGAGGAAAGTGGCAGATTGAGGTGAGGAATGAGACAAACAGACTGAGGTGAGGAAAGTGACAGATTGAAGTGAGGAATGAGACAAACAGACTGAGGTGAGGAAAGTGGCAAGTTGAAGTGAGGAATGAGATAAACAGACTGAGGTGAGGAAAGTGGCTGATTGAAGTGAGGAATGAGACAAACAGACTGAGGTGAGGAAAGTGGCAGATTGAAGTGAGGAATGAGACAAACAGAGTGAGGTGAGGAAAGTGGCAGATTGAAGTGAGGAATGAGACAAACAGACTGAGGTGAAACAAGTGGCAGATTGAAGTGAGGAGAGCCACAATCAGACAGATTTGAGGAAAGAGGCAAACATACCGAGGTCAGGAAAGAGACAAAAAGACTGAGGCGAGAATGCAGACAAACAGACTGAGCCGAGGAAATAGACAAACAGACTGAGCCGAGGAAATAGACAAACAGACTGAGCCGAGGAAATAGACAAACAGACTGAGCCGAGGAAATAGACATACTGACTGAAATGAGAAAATAGACAAAAAGAAAAGTTCTACTCTCCCAGAGAAGTCTTGTTTCATTTAAAGCTGGGTGAACCTACAAACTGTAGGTAGGGATCGACCCCTAAGTCGTGTCCTTAGTAGTTATGTTTACTAACCACTGAGTTAACGACAGACTACGGCTATGTTAAGCTGGCCTATCCACACAGCAAACTACGGCTATGTAAAGCTGACCTATCCACACAGCAAACTACGGCTATGTAAAGCTGACCTATCCACATAGCAAACTACGGCTATGTAAAGCTGACCTATCCACACAGCAAACTACTGCTATGTAAAGCTGACCTATCCACACAGCAAACTACGGTTATGTAAAGCTGACCTATCCACACAGCAAACTACGGCTATGTAAAGCTGACCTATCCACACAGCATACTAATGTCAATATCTGTCATAATCATAATCTAAAATTTGAATTGAAATTTCTTAAGTTAAAAGTAAAAAAAGTAAAGTACCCCCCGTCACGCCAAGTGGCGTATAGGGAAATATGGTGTTAGTGACCCTATATTTTACAGACCTTCAGCACATGATTTTTGGGGTAATGTGGTCGGTATTACGCCCGTGCTGCTTTTACTTTCCCAGAAAAAATCCGGTACCCATTTAAGGCTGGGTGAACCCGGAGCCGTCGGTTGGGATCGAACCCTACCCCTTGTCCGTAGTAGTCCAGTTCACTAACCACTGAGCTATCGCGGCTCCTACTAATTTTTAGGGAATTAGTAAAACCCAGGTGTCCTCGCCAGGGTACGAACCCCGGCTGTTGCCGTGGTAAGCCAACCGCCTATCGATTGCGCTAACCGGACACCCTTCTTAAGTTAAGTAAATTCTAAAAAAAAAAAAAAGATTCCTCTTCGTTTACATATTTTCTTTTCTTCAACTGAACATATGGTCTTATCTTGTACGGTCATTTACAAGTAGTAGCGACAATACTACAAAAAGGGATTCCATCACACATCACCAAGAAACAATTACAAAGATCAAAGAGGACTTCTGTCACAATTCAGAAAGAAGAAAACATATATTTCTACATTGTACATAAATTTTGTTGTTGATTTCTTAGAAAACCACTCTTATAAACTGTTTTTAATTTTCTTCTTTTCTTGATTTTTTTTAGCAGTCATAATATATTCCTTGTTATAACATGGCGTCAACAACATCATATTCAAAATAACAAAATTCTTCAATAGATAGATAGATAATAATAGTTTTTTTTTAAAAAAGAAACACGGTACTGATGTAGTGCTGACGTAGGCTATATTACGAATAAATGTGCGGAAATGTAAATATTATAAGCTCTCTAGCCTTATTCAGTAAACTGTACATCACACTCGAGGCTAACGAAAGTCTTTCTTTTCTTCTTCTCTGCTACATTGTTGCTAGAGGTCCATCGTGGCAAGCAGTGTGATTTGGCTGAGAGCAGTGCATGTGATTGCCAGTGTTTGGGTCAGCGAACGTGAGCTATTCCAGACCGTACTAAAACACCAAGTAGGGGACTGAAATAATCAAGGCAGTCCGACCAAGTCTGTGTGGAATAGATAGGAAGCCAATATCGCATGTGTTGGCTTGAAAATATGTAAAAGCCAAGACACAATCCAACTGAGTCGATGAATCGTCTTCTCAGGGCTGACCAATAACGAAACAGAACACCAGTCGACTCGTCGAGATCCAGAAAACAAATAATAAAAGTCATAATAATTATTATTATATCATTAAATTAATGGAAAAGAGGAACACACATTTTCATAATTATAAATGTTAACACTTACTACTTTTAGATATACATGGTTGATTAATAGACTACTTCATGAACTTACATATAATAGCTGCGTAAAGTAATGTTCTACTACATATTAACATACACTTCACATAGACTTCCGTACAAGTGTAACAAGGGCTACACTTTTAAATTATCAGCGATTTAAATTGGGAAATACCCAGTTCTTATGAAGATAAATATCCAATGAAAGTGGATGAGAATGTGTTAGTCTGCTCTATCAAATGTGTGATACACTGAGGGTGCGCGTGTGTGAAAGAGAAGTAGAGGAAAGTTAGAGAGAGATACTGGAAAAAAAAACTGTTGTAAAGTTGAAGGAAAATGGTGATAAATGCGTCATAGTGAAAAGCCAAGTAAGAAAAGTGAGAAAGCCAGAGAGAAAAGGGTAAAGAGAGCGAGATAGAGGCGAGGAAAGAGACAGAACGACGGAGTGAGAAAGGAGACAGAAAAAAAAAATTGAAGAAAGAAACATTCAAATAAAGAAGGCGATGGAAGAGATGGAGGGATAGTAGTGTGGACAGAAGCAGACAAAGAGAGAAAGAGAGAGAGAGAATGGATTGGTTGAAGATTAAAGAACAATAAGTGAGAAAATCAGAAAAAAATAAAGGCAGAGAGACGAGATGAAAAAGACAAAGTGAAAGAAGAGAAGACAAAGACATAAAGATGTAGGTCAGGAATGTAACACTGAAAAGACAGTGCGAAAAGAATCAAACAGAAAAAAAAAAACGTTTGGGGAAAAATGACATTGATTTTTAAAAAAAAAAAAGAAAGAAAAAGGTGAGAAATGAGGCTGGTAGAAAAAGGTGAATAGGCAGTGAGAAAGTGAGTGAGAGACGAGGTTGGAGACAGTGTAAGATGTAATGAAAGGGATATGTGTATAAAAGAAAGAAAGTACTAACAAACAAACAAACAAGAAATCAAAGAAAGAAACAAGCAAACAAACAAACAAAAGAAAGAAAGAAAAGTAATGAAAAGGCACACACAGAGATTGTGAGTTGAGGAAATGACAGAATGAAACAAGCAAACAAACAAACAATCATGAAATCAAAGAAAGAAACAAACAAACAAACAAACAAGAAATAAAAAAGAAGGAAAGAAAGAAAGAAAGAAAAGTAATGAAAAGGCACACACAGAGAGAGTGAGTTGAGGAAATGACAGAAGGAAAGAAAGAGATATAAAAAAACAAACAAACAAGAAATCAAAGAAAGAAACAGACAAACAATCAAACAAACAAGAAATCAAAGAAAGGAAAAAAGAAAGAAAGAAAGAAAGAAAATTAATGAAAAGGCACACACTGAGAAAGCGAGTTGAGGAAATGACAGAAAGAAAGAAAGAAAGCAAAAAGGAAAGAAAAGTAATGAAAAAGCACACAAAGAGAAGGTGAGGTGAGGAAATGACAGAAGGAAAGTAAGAATGAAATCAAAGAAAGAAAGAAAGAAAAATAATGAAAAAGCATACACAGAGAGAGTGAGTTGAGGAAATGACAGAAGGAAAGAAACAAACAAACAAACAAGAAATCAAAGAACGAAGAAAGAAAGAAAGAAAAAAATGTAAGACAGAAAAGTAATGAAAAGGCTCACACAGAGAAAGTGAGTTGAGGAAATGACAGAAGGAAAGAAAGAAATAACGAAAGTAAGAAAGAAAGAAAAAAACAAACAAACAAGAAATCAAAGAAAGAAAAAAAGAAAGAAAGAACAGTAATGAAAAGGCACACACAGAGAAAGTGATTTGAGGAAATGACAGAAGGAAAGAATGAAAGAAAGATTATTAATGAAAGAGGCAGACGAAATGGCAAAGAGAAAGAAAAATTACAAGAAAAGACTTAAAGTAGGAAAAGTAAGAAAGATTATTAATGAAAGAGGTGAGGAAATGGCAAAGAGAAAGAAAAATTACAAGAAAAGACTTAAAGAAAAGTAAGAAAGATTATTAATGAAAGAGGTGAGGAAATGGCAATGAGAAAGAAAAATTACAAGAAAAGACTTAAAGTAGGAAAAAGGAGTAAGAAAAAAGACACAGAGAAAAAAATTATGAACACTTGAAAGGGAGGGAAAATTATAGGAAACGGACAGAAAGAGTGAGGAAAAAAGAGAGACGAAGATAAATTATGAAAGAGACATAAAAAAAAGTAGCGAAAGAGACACACAGAGAGAGAGAGAGAGAGAGAGAGAGAGAGAGAGAGAGAGAGAGATTTATGAGGTAAGGATAAGTAAGTAAGAAAATTGACAGACAGAGCAAGAGAGGGCCAAAGAAAGAAGCATAAAAAAAGAACAGTGAGTAGATGAAGATAGACATGACGAAAACGACATAGCAATAACTGAGAAAGGAGAATGATACAATAAGTGAAGAAAGAAAAACAAATTAATAGAGGGGGAGGGAGTAGAAAAGGAAATAAGTGAGAAAGGTTAGAGACAGTTGTGATTGAGACAGAAGACACAGAGATAGACGTGACAAAAGAGACCGGATTAAGGTGAGAAAAGTGTCAGAAAGAAAACAAAATTAGGAAAAAGCATACAGAATGAAGTGAGGAAAGAAATAAACAGACTGAAGTGAGGAAAGAGACAAAAAGAGAATGAGGTGATTAAAAAGTCATATAGAAGTAAGTAAAAAATGCAGACAATAAGATATTCATGAAAAAAAATATAAAAACAATGACATGAAAAAAGACCAGAAAATGAACTGAAATAAAACTGAGGAAAACATCAAAGAAAGAAGCAGACCAAGGTAAGTGATAAGTGAGTTATAGAAAGTAAGACAAGAGATAAGATAGAAAGTATAAATTGTGGTAGGAGGCAGGCAGAAATCATCAAGGAAGGAAACACAAAAAAATGTTATATATGAGAAGATCAAAGTGAGGAAATGATGTAAGAAAAGAGCCAAATAAAAGATTAAACATACTAAATAGGAGAGGGAGAGAGAAAGACAGATTGTTATGTGGAAAAATGCAGACTGAAAAAAAAATACATAAAAATGAAGCACCAGTAGAGAGAGAAAGAGAAAGTTAAGACTGAACAGGAAGTGATGGGAGGACATGGTAGAGGAAACAGACAGAGAAAGAAGCAATTTAGTGAGGCAACGAATTAATAAAAGTGGCACAGAAAGAAATTATGAAAGGGGCAAAAAGAGGAAGAAACGAATCTAAGATGGGCAAGGAAGGTGGCACACAAAGAGGAAGGTGATGTAAACAATAAAGATGTAATGAAGAAAGGGAGAATCAGAGTGAATCAGAGAAAATCAGAGAAATAGAGAAAGAGAGTGAAATGAGGGAAGAGGCACACACAGAGAGGGGTGAGGAAGACAATAAAGAAAGTAGTAGTAAATAGACAATCAGAGAGAGAGAGAGCGAGAGAGAGAGAGAGAGAGAGAGAGAGAGAGAGAGAAAGAGACAGAGACACAGGCAGAGAAAAGGTAGAGAAAAAGGTATGAAAAAGGACAGATAGAGTGGGGGAGATCATCATTATAAGAGTGATGAAAGCAAGCACGCGGCTCGTTTGACCAAAGGGCAGGCGACCGTTAGCGACCACCCAAAGCCACATTTTTATGTCAGAGAAGTGATACATATCTGACCATACACTATCTTAAAATAATGAATGTATAAGCGTAATACTCAGCTTGACCATTTAAGTAAGTAAGGATCGAAGAATAAAGACTTATATATATAAATATTTATTTATTTTTTTGCAACAAAATATTTCGTGACCACGGTCTGTGTGTTTCGTGTCGACAGAGCTAGAAATGTAAGCTTTGTTTTGGATCACGATAAAACTTAACAAATATTATAATCAAGGTACATGAAAAAAAAAGAAAAGAAAATGGAAACTTTTTAACATGAGTAGCCTATTTTCGTGACCACCACGAGACACATTCAGCAGAGTCTTGGTCAGATCTCTTTCGCTTACTTTGACGGGAGTAGTACTCAATGTATACGCGGATGACACGGTCTTAATAGCAGAGACAGAGACTGAGCTACAAGAAATGATATACATAATAGTAAAAGAAAGCAACAAGAAAGGTCACAGTCTGAATAGTAAGAAAACACAAGTAATGGTTATATCGAAGAAACAATCATCACCATCATGCAGCATAAAATAAACAAGACAAATCTGAAACAAGTGCAACGTTTGAAATACTTGGGCACAGTGATAACATCAGATGGAAGATGCAACACAGAAATAAAAAGCAGAATAGCTCAGGCCAAAATAGCATTTCAGAAAATTAAAAATATCTTATGCAACAAATCTGTAAAAATGAGAAAGAGAGTTCATCGATGCCATATAGAACCAATTCTGACCTATGGAAGCGAATCATGGACAATAGACAAACAAATAAAAAGACGATTAGACGTCACAGAGATGGGATTTCTCAGAGGAATGTTGAAAGTTCCCTGGACAGCTAAAACGACCAATGAGAAAGTTGTCAAAGAGGCCAACACAAAAAGTGAGCTCTTAAAAAACATCAGAAAAATGCCATCAACATTTTTTGGGCACATCATGAGGAGAGGAAAGTTGGAATACTTGGTTACAACTGGCAAAATAAAAGGAAAGAGAGATCGTGGACGACAAAGAGAGAAAATACTGGATAGCTTGGTGTCATGGCATGGAAAACAGTCAACAACAGAACTCATACGATGCACTGTAGACAGAAGATTGTGGAAGGGCATGATCGCCAACGCCAACCGGTACGGCACATGATGAGTACTCAAGGTAAAAATATAACGTTTTGAAAGAGACCAAAGCGAAGAGAGAGACAATTTTCAATATTAGGAAGAAACAATCATTATTTTTTGGCCATGTAATGAGAAGGGAACAGCTGAAATATATTGTGACAACTGGGAAAATTGAGGGACGAAGAGATAGAGGGAAGCAAAGAGAAAAGATACCAGACAGCGGAAGAAAATGGCTTGGCATAAGATCAACAACAGAAATGATAAATAGTTGTGGAGATCGAAAGTTATGGAGAGACATGATCACCTATGCCCGCAGGCATGGTACTTGATGATGATGATGAGTACTCAAGAGCTGTGCTATTAATTCTAAGGTTGAACTTTTGTTCTGCCAACAATAACAACATCTTTCATCATCCTACGTGTCGTTATTACGTTGAGCAAAGTTATTCTTTCATCTATCACTTTGGTTTTTCGATTATTTTTTTATTTGATTGCATTCCGATGTGTATGGCTCGCGTGGTGCAGTGAATCCATCCTGGGTACACATTTGTATGGGGTTGTTTCTTTATGCATCGATTTAAATAGAATGTGTTGCCAGACAGCGATTGTTTGTACTCTGTGATACAACTTGTAGAACAACAGCCGCACCAAACTAAGATCAGAGCCAACAACATCAAATGACCATGAGTGAGACCACCAAAAAGGCGAAAAGCAGAACTTTGTATCTCCCTCGAAAACCGAACACAAGAGAGAGTAAAAAAGAAAGAAACAAACAAACAAAAGAAAGAAGGAAAGAAAGAAAGAAAGAAAGAAAGAAAGAAAGAAAGAAAGAAAGAAAGAAAGAAAGAAAGAAAGAAAGAAAGAAAGAAAGGAAGAAAGAAAGAAAGAAAGAGAAAAAGAAAGAAAGACCTAACGACATTTCCCTACCTGAGTGTGCGGTCATTCTTATCTAGCTTATCTACCACTATAACTTGAGGCCTAATTACTTTCTGTGATTTCCTAACTGGGAAAAATCAGATTTGGGGGCATTTTTTTTTTTACCTCGTTGGCCATCATTTGGTATTGAATTGTGCGTGTTAATTTGTTTTTCATGGCAGCCATGTGCAGATGGGTCCCTCGCAGCACAGGCAGATAACTCCATCATCGGAGGTACATACTTTCCTTTGATGATTAATTGACGTTTCATGTCGGTCCCGCTGGTTAGACCAGAGGTGGTTGTCACAGAGATAAATCACAAATAAAAATCCCAACTGGTGCAGCCGTGATTTGAGCTCACAACCACTCTGTCTCGAGACCGGCGTTTTGCCCCGAGACCAACCAGTTCCCCGGGTAAATTTATTTGACAATATGTGTTTATTTTTTTCCAACGGAGTTTTCAAATTAATTTAATGAGGTATACGACTATAGTAAAGAGGGGTGAATAACTGGAACTATCAACGTGCACACAATTCATCGTCTCTTGAAAACGACTGAACAATCATAGGGTCAAGGCAAAGAAATGCACATAAATGCATACAAATGCGAAGCTGAAGTAAAGCTAATTGTGAGGAGAAAGTAACGAAATATACGAGGGAGGTCAAAAAGTAATGCACACCAATTTTTTTCTCGCCTAATAATAAAGATAGGAATATGAAATTTTGCACACTTGGAATATGACATGTCCCAATTATGTGCACCAAATTGCACAGCATTCTGAAAAATATTACGCAATCTATGAACCGTTAAAATGGAGCTTGTCAACAATGTCCGTTACAAACAGCGAATTGTCATAGAATTTCTGGTTGCGGAGAAAGAAACTGTGGCAAACATTCATAAACGACTGTGTGCAGTGTACAAATGTTCTGCAGTCGATAGGAGCACAGTTAGTCGCTGGGTTCAGAGAATTAAAGCTGCAGAAAGTGTACGAGTGGAGATGCATGATTTACCGCATTCTGGACGTGTTGCCTCGGCTACCAGCACAGACATGTTAAACCGGGCTGATGCCATTATTCGTAAGGATAGGCGTATCACTAGTCAGCAATTGGCATTACAGCTTACAGTCAGCAAGGGAAGTGCAATCGCAATTTTTAAAACTCTCGGATATTCAAATATTTGCGCTCGACGGGTTCCTCGGTGCCTAACAAATGATCACAGAGTTCAAAGGAAAACATTCTGTTCTGAATTGTTGGAGCGTTTCGGTGTTGAAGGAGAAATGTTTTTGTCAAAAATTGTTACCGGTGACGAAACGTGGGCACATTATTATGAGCCTGAAACAAAAATGCAGTCAATGGAATCGCATCATCCGCAGTCACCAAAAAGAAAAAAATTCAAAACATCTCCATCAGCCGGAAAGGTGATGATCACTGTCTTCTGGGACATTGATGGTGTGATTCTTGTTGATGTAATGACAAGAGGTGAGACAATCAACTCGACAGCTTACATCAATAGACTGACAAAACTCAAAAATCGGTTCCACAGAGTTCGGCATAATAAGCCATCTGCAGATTTGTTGCTTCAACATGACAATGCACGGCCTCACACAAGTCTGGTAACACGGGAAGCAATCAACAAATTTGGTTGGACTGTACTGCCCCATCCTCCTTACAGCCCTGATCTGGCTCCCTCAGATTTCCATCTGTTTGGTCCACTCAAAAAATTCCTGCGTGGGACACACTTTGACAATGATGAGGATGTGATCGGTGCAGTTAAAAAATGGCTACGCGAGCAGGACAAAACTTGGTACAAACGAGGCATTCATGACCTAGTTTCGCGTTTGCGTAAGGCAATACGCTTGGACGAAGATTATGTTGACAAATAGGTAGTGTCAAGGGGATGTTCAGCTACAATCTGTGAAAATTTCACACATTTTGCCCGAATAGTTTCCGAGAAAAAAAGTGGTGTGCATTACTTTTTGACCTCCCTTCAGTATATAGAAAAAAAAAAGAAAACAAAACGGTTTAGTTAAAGCTTCACGTAACGATTAGACAACACAAACAAGAACGACGTTATTTTTTTTTTATTTTACTTCTCGCCACATCAGTGTATACAGGAAAGACTTTTTATTTTAATTTTTATTTTAATTTTAATTTTCTTTTTACTTCTTCTTCTAATTCTAATTTATTATTTTTTTTTTTTACTTTAAATACATATGTGTATTTGTGTTGTATGTTTGTTCCTGCTGAAAGCCAATTGAGCCGATACGTCGTCCTGGATTGTGTTGTACACTTCTTACGTGAAGTTCTAACCATACAGTTTTTTTTCTATTTTTCTCTCTATATAGATCTCGTACCTCATGGAGAACGGGTACATAGATACTGCCATACAGAAGGGAGGAGTCCCTGGTGTCCCCGGATGCTTGGAGCAAGCGACAATGATATGGGACGCGATACAGAGAGCAAAAACCGAGAAGCTAGATCTAGACGTCATATGGCTGGATCTTGCAAACGCATATGGATCAGTCCCACATCAGATGATTTGGCAGGCTCTCCGAATGTACCATGTACCCCAGAATGTGACCGCCATGCTCAGACTGTATTTTACCGGCTTGACTATGCTTTTCTCCACAAATGAATACACGACCGACTGGATAGAATTGCAAGTCGTCATTGCGATGGGCTGTACAATTTCGCCCATACTCTTCGTGATGGCGATGCAGATAATATTGAGAGCAGCAGAAGGAGTTGGAAAAGGACCAGACTTGGGAGGTGGATACCACATGCCACCACTTAGAGCATTTATGGATGACTTCACGGTCCTAGCATCAGAAGAGAGCCACACCCGCAGGATGCTTGAACGCCTGGACGAACTCATCGTGTGGTGCCGGATGAGCTAGAAACCAAGGAAGTCACGAAGCCTATCCATCAGACGAGGGAAGACCAAGCAAGTTACATTCAGTGTGGCGAAACAGAGGATTCCAACCGTCTGCGAGGAGCCAATAAAGAGCCTAGGCAGAGTGTATGACGCCTCATTGAAAGACACGAAAGCAGTCCAGAGAGTAAGAGAGATGGCAGAGCAAGGGCTACATATCATCGACCGGAGTAGACTTTTAGGAAAGTTTAAGATCTGGTGCCTCCAGTTCATGTTGATACCCAAACTGCTATGGCCTCTTCTGATATATGAGATCAGCTCAAGTACGGTGGAAGCAATGGAGAGCAAGATTAGCAAGTGCACGCGGAAATGGCTGGGAGTACCACCAGGACTGACGGACGTTGCGCTGTACTGTAAGAAAGCCAAGCTGGTCCTTCCGTTCAAGTCAGTCCTAGACGAATATAAAGCCGGCAAGGCCAGGCTGGCAGTTATGCTGCAAAGCTCGTCAGATGGAACTGTCCGAACAGTGGAACTACAGTGAAGACCAGTCGGAAGTGGCAGGCGTGTACGGCAGTACGCGAAGCACGTGAGAGTCTCCAGCTAAAGGAAGTAATGGGCTACACGCAGACCAACAGGCGTGGATTTGGTCATGGAGACATCCAATGGTCGTCAAAGGCATCAAATAGACAACGAAGGGACATGGTAGTCAGGGAGATCAGAAATGTCGAGGAGAACAAGCGTGTACAAAAGGCAGCACAACAAGTGCAGCAAGGCCAATGGACCACATGGGAGATGGCTTTGCAGAGGACACTAACATGGAATGACATGTGGCATATGGCACCGCTGTGGCTCAGCTACATAATCAGATCTATGTATGACCTTCTACCATTAGCATGCAACCTTGTGAAGTGGTGGAAGACAGATGACAATCGATGTCCTCTTTGCGGAGGAAGACAGACGATGGAACATGTTCTTTCCTCATACAAGACAGCACTAGGTCAAGGGCAGTTCACATGGCGGCACAACAGAGTGCTGCATGAACTGGCTGCCACCGTGGATGGGGCAACACAACAGAGTGCTGCATGAACTGGCTGTCACCGTGGATGGAGCGACACAACAGAGTGCTGCATGAACTGGCTGCCACCGTGGATGGGGCGACACAACAGAGTGCTGCATGAACTGGCTGCCACCGTGGATGGGGCAACACAACAGAGTGCTGCATGAACTGGCTGTCACCGTGGATGGAGCGACACAACAGAGTGCTGCATGAACTGGCTGCCACCGTGGATGGGGCGACACAACAGAGTGCTGCATGAACTGGCTGCCACCGTGGATGGGGCGCGGATGAAGGCCAACAATAAAGTTCGACCAGCTACGTCTAACACCTACTTTTTGAGAGCGGGACAGGCTGCACGCCCCAAGCAGAACCACTGGAGCGACTTCACTATCCTGGACATAGACAACGATTGGGAGATGGCGGTTGACCTCTCAGGGTGAGGGAAGTACCCAGAGTGCATTAAGAGATCTAAAATGCGTCCAGACATTGCACTCTACGCGTCAAATATGACCCATGTCATTTTAATAGAACTCACAGTTCCATTTGAATCCAGGAGAGAGGAACAATATATATTCAAACTATCTAAATACAAGGATCTCGCCACCGAGCTGAGAAAGCAGGGAGTACAGAGTAGAGTATTTTCGGTGGGGGTTAGCGCCAGAGGACTCACAACCCCATCACTCTACGACGTCTTAAAAATGCTAGGAATTAAGGGAGGGATGCGGTCAAGAACAATGAAGACTATTGCTGAGTCAGCAGAAAGAGCGTCGTGCTGGCTGTGGCAGAATCGAGACAGACCAACAGTCAAATAATATTATGTCCAGACCAGACGGATCGGGCGACTATTTTACACCTTGACCACTTATTGCTCCCACATAAGTCAACAGAGTAGGGAGAATTGAAGTAGGGCCCGAGACGAAGCGATAAGAAGTTACATAATCGACCGGAGGTGAGCATCAGACCAGATGCTTGGGGCAACTACAAAACAAACAAGTCCTTAACAATAGGAAGACCAGACAACTAGGCGTCAATCTTAACCAGCGGATGCCGATTTCCCACGAAAGTCAGACACTGACGGGTCTAGGAAATATCGTTGTCATTAGTAGCCAAGTTATTTCAACTGGAAAGCGCAGTAACGCGCTAGGTTAAACCCAGAGACAGGTAAGGTAACTATTCTCGAGTGCGCTGCCTATTAAATGTAACTATTTTGTGCCGAACATGAAATGTAAGCCTTAGGTTAGGTAATCTATTTTCGAGTGTTTTATGTATTGAGTGGCAGTTATTTTGTGCCGAACATAAGCTTAGTTTAGGTAAGCTATTTTAGAAAGTTTTGTGTATTACGTTTAATTAGTTTGTGCCGAACATACGGTGTAAGCCTTAGAGGCAATGCAGCAGGAGGTCGACCCCTGGAAGTCATGACCTAGGCGGGCCCACCTCCCCTAGAGTGTCAAGAAGCTAAAGGGCCGAAACACTTGCTCGACGGGGGGTTTCTCTTCTGATGATCAGATTGCCTCCTGCTGCGAAGCTCTGTACAAAGAGTTTCCTACTACTATATACATATATATTGTTTTGTTTGTTTCATTTCTCCTCTGAGCAATTATGGCTTTATCACTGTGGTCATGCTAAATCTAAAAGCTTTTGATAATGAATAAAAGTGAGTCCTTTACTGACAATTCACATTAAGTTGTGACATATCATCATCATCATCATCATGTGCCATACCGTTTGGCGTAGGTGATCATGTCCTTAAACAATCTTCTAGCTACAGAGTGCATCGTCTCAGTTCTGTTGTTGACTGTTTTCCAAGTCATGACACCAAGCTATCCAGTATTTTCTCTCTTTGTCGTCCGCGATCTCTCTTTCCTTTTATTTTGCCAGTTGTAACCAAGTATTCCAATATATATATCTTCTCATGATGTGCCTGAAAAATGTTGATTGTTTCTTTCTGATGTTTTTTAGGAGCTGCCTTTTTGTGTTGGCCTCTTTCAGAATTTCCTCATTGATCTTTTTAGCTATCCAGGAAACTTTCAACATTCTTCTCTCTCTCTGCGATCAGAACTAAATCAGAGTAGGATTCCAGACTCTCACATGCAGTCAGCTGTCTGGTTAAGTGTGTTGATCGACCCCACAGACAGAACATCACAATTAGAGTCTGCCAGATCCACTCTGATTGAACATCCGCTAAAACGTTGCACTGTGTTCTGCGCCAGTGGCCCAGTGCATCCGATTTCAGCCAGCATTTTATTCAGGTTTGCTTTCCTTAGCCTTTGATTGTCCCCAATCTTTCTGTAAGGCAGCAGATTGTCTTTTCTGTAGGGGGATTCTGCCCTTTCTTTCTGCCAACATTCTTCTGAGAAATCTCCTTTCTGTGGCCTCTAATCGTTTTTTCATTTGTTTGTCTACTGTCCATGATTCGCTTCCATAGGTCAGAATTGGTTCTATATAGCACCGATGAACTCTCTTTCTCATTTCTATTGACATAGATTTGTTGCATAAGATATTTTTCATTTTCTGAAATGCTATTTAGGCCTGAACTATTCTGCTTTTTATTTCTGTGGCGTATTTTCCATTCGATGTTATTATTGTGTCCAAGTATTTGACGAGTTGCACTTGTTTCAAATTTGTCCTGTTTATTTTTATGCTGCATAATGGTGGTGATTGTTTCTTCGATATGACCATTACTTCTGTTTTCTTACTATTCAGACTGAGACCTTTCTTGTTGCTTTCTTTTACTATTATGTCTATCATTGTGACATATACAACAAAAAAATTCCTTCAACGAATAGACATACAACAGAGAACTACACTTAATGAACATCACCAAAGAAAGACATACCATCAACATAAAGATAGGTATCAAACAACTAAAGATAGTCATTCAAATCCCTAGGCAGCCTCCTCACATTTGACAACACACAATAAGCGGAAATAGACTGAAGATGCATTAAAGAATGCCAGGAAACAGCCCAAACTGGCACCATTGTTGGCCAACATGGAAATCATATTAGAAATAAAAGGAATGTTCTGGAGCACAACTTTCATGACAATGTTGAACTTTACATATCTGACGTATACCCTAGATTCTAGAACATTCAATAAGATACATACGAACATAATATTTTTTTAAATGAATTGTATCAAACGTATTATAAGCGCCAGCGCGATAGATACAGTCAGATGTGAAGAACTAAGGAAACAGCAAGGGAATACCTCAGCAGCAGATTATATAACATTATATAACAAAAAACTTAGGGCTTTAACTACATAAGGACAGAGCTAACTAAACATAAATCACACAGATATCAACAAACTCTAAGGAAAAAACAGAATAAGAAAACGTCGTCGAAATATAAAAATAAATAAACGGAATACTAGCGATGCTATCTAACACGACAGAAGAAGATTACTATCATGGAGAAGAATATAGTTTCAAGAACACTTGTGTGGTCGTGCAGGATTCAACAACTTCGACAGTTTATGAAGAATTAGAGATTGTATAGATTACATTAATGGACACCAAATCTAAAGTGACTCTCTATAACACAGCAACCATAGATACTTCCCAGCACTTATAACTGATAAATATTTATACAGGGAAGTAAATAAGCTCTTTTTTGGTCTTTTTTTTTAAATCGTAAAGCAATACATGTACATATTTCTTTTACATAACTTCGGAAGAAAATATATATAAAGATACAACGTCACAAATGGTCTGGCTATGTAACAAAACAGTAGTAACGGAACACAATCGGTACAGCTATCAACAAACTTTTTTTCTGAAACAGCGGCCCAAATGGATTGTGTAGAAACAGACAGGGGGAAGGGGGGTATGAAGAAATATGTTATAGAGGTCTAGCATACATTTGTAGTTGTGCTCACTGTCACGTCTTCACAAACTTAAACTCATTTTTTATCTGAACAAATCTGAAACAAAAACTCATTTTGACGACCAGTAATTAGTCATTGCGCTTGATTGCGATTATAGCAAAGTGAAGTTGCTTTCAAGTACTCGAAACTGACTAGACTTTCTATTAAGAAACGAATATAATCTTTTGTTTTAGTTAACATAACACAGTACAAGATATTTTACAATTGTTTTACTACCAGATTGTTTTTTTTTCAGTCAGTCTTTCTTGTCTCTTGGTTGTCTACTGTTTTAGCATCACGTCGGTCTCTTCTGCTCAATCCATACACTATCACTTTCTCTGCTGTGGAATCTGTTGTATTTGTCTCTATCTAGGCTGTAACTAGGAAAAGGACTGCCACATCGGCGTGGAACATAATTTGTTCTTTCCGTCACAAATTATTGCTTACTTGTTCCAACGAGCTTGTCTAAGCGTAGTCCATGCATGCAACAAAAAGATGTAAGAGAAAAGACATAGGGATCTTATATCCTGGCTATTGCGATCGTTTTTTAGACACTAAAAATAACAGCAATTCTTGTCTCTATTTCTGCAAATGAAAACCCAACCACACTTAATGTCAGGGAGCCACGATAGGTCAGTGGTTAGTGAACTGGACTACAAAAGGACAAGAGTTCGATCCTGATCGACAGCTTCAGGGTTAATCCAGTCTTTCTTTAATAATTACCGAGTTTTTTTGGAAAGTAAAGCGGCACAGACGTAATACCGACGACATTACCCCAATAATCATGTGCCTGAGCAATCATGGGGTTATGGCAAAGAAATGCACATAAATGCATACAAATGCGAAACTAATTGTGGAGGTATATACAAATTATGGTCACTAACACCATATTTCCTATACGCTTGGCGTGGCAGGGCTCTTTACTCTTTTTCATAACAGAATATCAGCTTATATTAAATAATAGGAAACAAATGTGTGCAGGTTAGTTATTGATCACAGTTTAAGAATTAAAATCTACCTGACAGTGTCGAACCGTTATGTCAGACCCGATAGATCATTGAAGAGGCTGTCAGAGTTGACTCATGTTAATCTGACCCTTTACTGAGCCGTTTGCGGTTGGATGGAGTTCATTGGCAAACGGATGTCTGTAGCTTACTTTACTTTCAGTTTCTTCGTTTACCTCTCACAGTGTTTGTAATATTATTGTAATTAACCATTGGTTTCAGTTCTCCCACAACGCCATTGTCTTCTTCATTCTTAGTTACAAACCGACATAACAACCTGTGGTCTATACGCCATCTTGAATCTTCCGTCTATTTATAGCACAGAAAGTTATCAGTCTAGCTCTATTTTCTCTTACTATTTATTTGTCTAATAAATTTGTCTCATTATTATCTTCGTTACGCCATTCAACTTTATACTATTAGTCCTCCCACTAATATTAATATATTTTGACTTTATGTGACCTTCATTATCTATTGACATTATAAGCAGAATTAATTCTTCTTCACTTATTGAAGAATGTTACTGTTTTTCTTAATTTTAGTGAATCGTGTTGCCAGCCTCACTCTCAATTTTCTATTATTCATGGGTAAATATTCCAATGACGAATGCGCTGTCTCCCGCAAAGGAATCATTGCAACTTTTTCATTGAGTTACTCATGATCTTTTTCAGCTCAGAGTGATGTTTCTTCAGTTGCCGTTTAAAATCTACAAGGTTTTATTGTCTATTTGTTTTCACGCTTTCTGTTATGTGTTTTGACAGTCTCACATTTCTTAAGTTTATTTGTTTATGTTTCACTCTCGATTTCTACTGCACAGAAACCAAAAAGTATCTCCGAGATTGCAGTCAGGGCTCTCGACCAGTTAACATTCGTTTTATCCCACTTTTACCACTGCCTAGAGCGTGCTCCACCCCAAGGCATTAGGTGATCACTTACTATTGTTTGCGTGTTTGGTTGACATTTGTAGAAGCTGCCCCGAGTATTCTAAATGTTAAACACAATAAGTAAAAGCGTCAGCATTAGCCGAGATTTGTGATTTTTGGGGAATAACATCTACAAGATTACTTATTGAAAGTAACAAATAACATACATACATATTCATAGTTGAATAAATTAGCAGAACAAACACATACTGGTAATTAAGTTAACAAAAACACACATTGTTGATTCAATAAAAAGAAAATTGTAATTAAGTACAAAAACACACAGTGAAACATAGCGAAAAGCTCCCATTGGTGATTAACTTACTATAGTCCGTTCAGAAATTCATAATCACACCTGAATTAGTTTTGCGTGATAACCGCTTGTTATTTTGGTTTCAAAATTTGCATGCAATCTTAGAATATTGATGTCGTTATAGAAATATTTTTTGCTCTGAGAAATTTGATCTAGTCTAAAAGTTTTCTTCTTTAGGCTATATTAAATTCACCCTGTTCGAATTTGACACCATTGTAGGATTTATATATTAATTTGGTGCGGTCGTTCACGTAAAATAGTTTGGCTATTGCAGAAACACTAAATTCAAGAAAATCCAGTGCACAAAACTGAATTGTTATTGAACGACATGACGCACCACGGCCTTGGCATTAATTACCGAAGGGAAGGCGTATCTTTATTAATTTTGTGAAGACTCAGTAGACAATTTGTTGACTTTAAATACCAACATTTATATCCAAATTACAATGAGTTTGAAATGCAAATTCATAACTATGCAAAAGGTTACTTTTTTACTATATCAGCAATTGTTACCAATTGAATTCCTGTTTGCAAATACACATAACGAACAACACCCACAATTAAGCACTATGTAGATACGCCTCTGACAAGAATTGCAGTAAACTGGAAAATTTAACACGATTACTGTAAACTCTAAAATTTGAATCAACTTGTGTGATATCGTCATAAAAGATCAAAGGAATTCGCTGATGTGCAAAATCTGTTGTGTTTGTGAAATAAAAAATACCAAAATCTTTGCGTCATCAATATTCTAAGATTGCATGCAAATTTTGAAACCAAAATAACAAGCAGTTATCACGCAAAACTAATTCAGATGTGATTATGAATTTCTGAACGGACTATAGACAGACCTAAATACACAAATAATGATTAAACGATAGCGTATAAAGTATCAAGGTAAATGATCTAGAATGTCATACACGGAAAGCGAAGTCTCATACTCAATTGACAAAGTCACAATTCCATTGTATAGGCTATACAATAACTTAAAGGCAACAAGTATTAAAGCATCAATAAGGGACACAACGATTCACCTATTTAGCTCCACGTAACCTAACAATGAATAATATACAAAGTCACCTTGTTAGTGAAGGTTATTATTTATCGATTTATCAGTGTACACAAAACATGACAGTAAATTATATTTACGTATAGTCACAATGTCACTTTATTCAGATTACAATGTAATTTTATTTATTGCTATAGAGTATGCTTCTATGAAATAAGAAAATACTATTTTCTAATTGATTTCTTCAGTGTCCTTGCTTGATCATCTTCTCTTCGATTCGGGTACTGGTTCTCTAATTAACACTTCTGGTACCTGTCAATCATGCAGGTAAACAATATACAAATGTTACTCAAGATTTGATTGTGAAATGATGATATATTTATTTTAAAAAAAAGATAATATAATTAAGACAGAAAAATAAAAATTGAAATATTATATAGAGGTGAGCTTTTAAATCCGGGTTCTTCCTGTTCAGATGCCGACGTCATACCCCTAGACTACCCGACCGTCTAGAATGTTGGATATATCTTATATAGATCATAGAGTACATAGTATTAGATATAAGACAAGGCAGACAGGGGAAAAAATGGATAATGTGATCCTTACATCAGAAAGTGTACTTTTATCAATCTTCGTCCCATCTAAGCTCTTCATCGTGAAAGTGGAAGGGAATGGTGAAGACGTCATCAAGAGTGCTCCAACACTAACGGAAGAAATATGATGATGTTGGCCATTAGTTGTGAACCTGCATTCCCACATCCTTACTCACTAGGTCGGACTGGTGAATGCTAGGAGGAAGAAAAAAAAAGGGGGGGGGGAGTCATCTTCAGTTTACTGCCCCTAGCTAGAGCTATTAAAACAGTCCCTGACTGCTTACAGCTTATTCACTGCCCTAGGCGGTGTGGCCCCTCACATTGCTAAAATGATCAGAATTCCCTTGCTTTGATGTTAGAATCCACGCTTGAAAGAGTCATTACTTTGTGCTAAAGATTGAACCAACTGGATAGGTCACGTGCTCGCGGAGATCCAGAAAAAATCAAAAGATCTGTCACGTAGTGGACGTCGAAATAAAGGGCAAAGAGAGGCAAACAAAAAAGAAAATGACGGAGGACAGTGGAAGTAAAAATGAATGGTTTGGGTCAGACGTGAGGCACTCTGAGAAGGATGATCGCATTCTTTAAAATGTGGAGAAACTTTACTGGGCATCTACCTGACGCCACAGTTCAGGTAAAGCTCTGTCGATCTGTTACTCAGATATTTGCTGTCAATTTGTGTATATAATATATGTCAGATAAGCGGGCCAGGAGCCATGGACGTCACAATGTGGAAGAACTGTGCTGTGGTCATCATACAAGAGACTACCGATCCTGCAGTCCGTCACTGATCAAGAAAGAAGAAGAGAAGAAAACGAAGCAGAAGAAGTATGAAGATTATTTACAGAACTATGTTGAAAGTAAGCGTTAAGGGCACACAACTACTGTTACAGGGGCACTAACTCCAAAATCACTTTGGCGACTTACATGATATCGCTATCATCAAGTAAGGGAAGTAAGAACACATGTATATAACATTTATAAGATGTTGACGACAAGTGTAGTTGTATTCACGACGATCGTCGGGTAAGTGAACTTGTAACCTGGAGGTTGAAACGTGGTACCTACCGCAGTTTGATTCGTCTGAGTCGTCCTCACAGTCTGACTTCCCATCACAAACTTGAGACAAAAATATACATCTTTGTATGCTGGTACATATCGTTCTGTAGGCTCCACAGTTTACTGCAGCAAACATTGGTAGGGATGTGTTAGTTTGTTTCTGTGAAGGTCAGTGCATGACAGAAATAGACAGGACTAGATACAGCAGAACAGGGCTTGCACAAATAGATAGACATATATCATCATCATGTGTGGTCTTCAAATCGAAGGTTATCTGTAGCTTGTTTCCATTTCGTCGTGCCTCTTGGCTTGATGTTTTACGCCGCCAAAATTTTTTTTCTTCACTTTAGTAAAGTCTGCCTCAGGTTACACGATATTTTCACTTTAATAAAGTCTGCCTCAGGTTACACGATATTTTCACTTTAGTAAAGTCTGCCTCAGGTTACACGATATCTTCACTTTAGTAAAGTCAGTCTCAGGTTTCACGATATTTTCACTTTAATAAAGTCTGCCTCAGGTTACACGATATTTTCACTTTTATAAAGTCTGCCTCAGGTTACACGATATTTTCACTTTAGTCAAGTCTGCCTCAGGTTACACGATATTTTCACTTTAGTAAAGTCTGCCTCAGGTTACACGATATTTTCACTTTAGTCAAGTCTGCCTCAGGTTACGCGATATTTTCACTTTAGTCAAGTCTGCCTCAGGTTACACGATATTTTCATTTTAGTCAAGTCTGCCTCAGGTTACACGATATTTTTACTTTAGTCAAGTCTGCCTCAGGTTACACGATATTTTCACTTTAGTCAAGTCTGCCTCAGGTTACACGATATTTTCACTTTAATAAAGTCTGCCTCAGGTTACACGATATTTTCACTTTAGTCAATTCAGTCTCAGGTTACACGATATTTTCACTTTAATAAAGTCTGCCTCAGGTTACACGATATTTTCACTTTAGTCAAGTCTGCCTCAGGTTACACGATATTTTCACTTTAGTCAAGTCTGCCTCAGGTTACACGATATTTTCACTTTAATAAAGTCTGCCTCAGGTTACACGATATTTTCACTTTAGTCAAGTCTGCCTCAGGTTACACGATATTTTCACTTTAGTCAAGTCTGCCTCAGGTTACACGATACACTTTAATAAAGTCTGCCTCAGGTTACACGATACACTTTAATAAAGTCTGCCTCAGGTTACACGATATTTTCACTTTAATAATGTCTGCCTCAGGTTACACGATATTTTCACTTTAATAAAGTCTGCCTCAGGTTACACGATATTTTCACTTTAGTCAAGTCTGCCTCAGGTTACACGATATTTTCACTTTAGTCAAGTCTGCCTCAGGTTACACGATATTTTCACTTTAGTCAAGTCTGCCTCAGGTTACACGATATTTTCACTTTAATAAAGTCTGCCTCAGGTTACACGATATTTTCACTTTAATAAAGTCTGTCTCAGGTTACATGATATTTTCACTTTAGTCAAGTCTGCCTCAGGTTACACGATATTTTCACTTTAGTCAAGTCTGCCTCAGGTTACACGATACACTTTAATAAAGTCTGCCTCAGATTACACGATACACTTTAATAAAGTCTGCCTCAGGTTACACGATATTTTCACTTTAGTCAAGTCTGCCTCAGGTTACACGATATTTTCACTTTAAGTAAGTTAGTATGTCTCTCTTTAAGTTTGTTAAAAGTTATATTTGCCCTGTCCCGAGTTAAATAGTTTCTTCTTAACTGCCATCTGTTTTAAAATGTCGTTAATTGTTTTATTTTCTGTTTGATAGATGCATAAATAGGGAAGTAGGATGATGGGTAAGAAGTAAGGTAAGTAAGTAGACAGACAGACAAATGCATACATACATACATACATACATACATACATACATACATACATACATACATACATACATACATACATACATACATACATACATACATACATACATACATACATACATACATACATACATACATACATACATACATACATACATACATACATACATACATACATACATACATACATACATACATACATACATACATACATACATACATACATACATACATACATACATACACATACATACATACACACATACATACACACACACATACATACATACATACATACATACATACATACATACATACATACATACATACATACATACATACATACATACATACATACATACATACATACATACATACATACATACATACATACATACATACATACATACATACATACATACATACAAACATACATACATACATACATACATACATACATACATACATACATACATACACACACACATACATACATACATACATACATACAAACATACATACATACATACATACATACATACATACATACATACTCACACTCATCCATACATCCATCCATACATCCATACGCGCATTCACACAATGTAAACAATCTATAAAGATAAACAATATATTGGCATAAAGAGACAGATAAACCGAAAGACACAGAACATAGTTGATGTGAACATTTATTTGATATAATCGTACCTTCAGTTGGATCATCAGCCTTTACAGCAATAAATAGCAGAGCGAATAAAATCAGAAATCTGAGTAGACCAGCCATGGAAATTTAAGTAGTTGTGCTGTGGTTGTGAATTACTGGAACCTGGCGTGGGAAATCCAATGTATATGATATCTTTAAACTTAAATGAGCTATAGCAACGTTGAGCATTAAGTGTAAAGGTGCATTCATTGACATGATAAAAGTGCAATAGTTCAGAAATATATTTACATTCATTTAAATAAATGGTTATGGTTATGGAAGGCCCCGGTATCACTGCAAACGAATTAAAATCCATAAATGCACAACCGCCCGTGCCAGTAGAATCATCTGAATTAATATCTCGTCTCCCTAACAAAGAAAGGAACAAAGAAAATAAAAAAAATTGTTTTTTTTTTTTTAATTAAAGGATGTGTTTTCTTTATTCAAAAAAAAAAAAGAAAAAAATAATAATCTCCTCCCCCCCTCTCTCTCTCTGGGTAATGAGATACGATATCTAGCCCTTTCTCTGGGTGTGAGATACGATATCTAGAACTCACTCTGGGTAGTGAGATCCCATGTCTAGTCCTCTCTCTGTGTAGTGAGATCCGATGTCTGGTGCTCTCTCTCTGTGTAGTGAGATCCGATGTCTAGCCTTCTCTCTGGGTAGTGAGATCCGATGTCTAGCCTTCTCTCTGGGTAGTGACATCCCACGCCTAGCCGTCTCTCTGCGTAGTGAGATCCCATGTATAGCTCTCTCCCTGGGTAGTGAGATCCGATATCTAGCCCTCTCTGTGTAGTGAGATCCGATATCTAGCCCTCTCTGTGTAGTGAGATCCGATATCTAGCCCTCTCTCTGTGTAGTGAGATCCTATGTCTAGCCCTTTTTCTCGGTACTGAGATCATTTGTCTAGCCCTCTCTCTCGGTACTGAGATCACTTGTCTAGCCCTCTCTCTGGGTAGTGAGATCCAGTATCTAGCTCTCTCTCTCCGGGTAGTGGGATCCGATATCTAGCCCTCTCTCTGTGTAGTGAGAACCCATGTCTAGCCATCTCTCTGTGTAGTGAGATCCAATGTCTAACCCTCTCTTTGGGTAGTGAGATTCGATATCTAGCTTTTTCTCTGTGTAGTGAGATCCGGTATCTAGCTCTCTCTCTCCCTCTGGGTAGTGAGATTCGATATCTAGCCCTTTCTCTGTATAGTGAATTTTGATGTCTAGCCCTCTCTCTGTGTAGTGAGATCCGGTATCTAGCTCTCTCTCTCTCCTTCTGGGTAGTGAGATCCGATATCTAGCCCTCTCTCTGGGTAGTGAGATCCGATGTATAACTCTCTCTCTGGGTAGTGAGATCCCAAGTCTAGCCCTCTCTCTGGGTAGTGAGATCCCATGTGTAGCCCTCTCTCTGGGTAGTGAGATCCGATTCTGGCCCTCTCTCTGGGTAGTGAGATCCCATGTCTAGCCCTCTTTCTGGGTAGTGAAATCCCATGTCTATATATGTCTGTGTAGTGAGATCCTATGTCTAGCTATGTCTCTGGGTAGTGAGATCCCATTTCTAGCCCTCTCTCTTGGTAGTGAGATAATATTTAATCTCTAGAGACTTCAATTTAGGTCAAAGCTGGCAAAAGCCACAATATATTATATATATAATATATATATATTGAGAGAAACGATACAGCCTCCGTTACATACAGAGCTATTTCATGTGATCAATTGAAACATAGTTGTCATTATTTATTGGACCGCAATCAACTGTTGATACATTTATATGTATCATCATCAAGCATTCAGATATTTATCTAAGCAATTAGAAAGAAAGAAAGAAAGAATGAAAGACGAAAAGAAAGAAAGAAAGAAAGAAAGAAAGACAGAAAGACAGACAGAAAGAAAGAAAGAAAGAAAGAAAGAAAGAAAGAAAGAAAGAAAGAAAGAAAGAAAGAAAGAAAGAAAGAAAGAAAGAAAGAAAGAAAGAAAGAAAGAACCACAAGATGGTCAATAGGAAATATGGTACTAGTACACAAACATGTTTTTAGTACTTCATATTTTTTCTTTCGGTATTTTATACATTTCGCGATCTAGTCTTGAGGTACTTTATATTGCAGTTATGTACGAAAACGCCATGAACCTTACATACTCAGGCACTGAGCTATTCTACCAGCACAAATGTATTCAACTCTTTCACCAATACAAACATATTGTTCTAACAACATAAATGAATTGTTCCACACAGGATAACATATAATTCTACCATCACAAACATATTGTCCTTCCAACATAAACGTATCATTGTATCAACACAAACGTACTGCTGTTTCATATATGAACTGATTATCATGAATTCTATGAACAGAAACATATTGCAATCTCAAAATAAATGCATTGCTTTATAAAAATAATTGTATCCTTCTTCCAAAATATACGTATTGCTATAACAGCATAAACATAATAACCTATTTATGAAAGGCAACCTCAAGGATCAAAATCGTTATGTAGTTCTATGAACATAAACGTATCTATCTACCAACTTAGGCGTGTTATCTACACAAATATACAATCCTGCTGTACTAGCAGAAAGTTATTGCTGAACTAACGTATATGATTTCTACAACCAAAACGAAATGTCCAACATGACTTACAAGAGTACGCTAACAGCCTGAAGTTGCATAACGTTTTGTCTCAACTCTTATAAATAATAAAGTATGCAACTAGAAACCATGTCCATACATTTAAGATCTTTGAACAATTGCTCTCATCTCAGCATTGTTACTCTGATTGATTTAGGTTTTGAATGTTTGCTCATGCTTCGAAGTGCGCATGACTAGAACACACCCAGGGGTCTGCACAAATCATGTGACTCGTGACTAGCTCAAATAGCAAGTCACACACAAATGAAATGAAATATTACAACATCTTCATTATTATTAAGTGTCTTGTTGGCGTTGGCGACCACCTCTTTCCACATCTATCAGTCCTTCATCCATGTTATGTCAGTCGGTGGTCTCTTATTATGCCTTTTGGTTAAGCTGTTCAATATATTTTTTTCTTGGTTTTCTTCTGTTCTTCTTTGCAATCATTCTGCCCATTGTTATAATACCAATGCCTTTTATAATAATATTACCCACATTAGCCTGTCATCCCTGTCACAAACAATATTACCCACATTAGCCTGTCATCACTGTCACAAACAACATTACCCACATTAGCCTGTCATCACTGTCACAACCAACATTACCCACATTAGCCTGTCATCCCTGTCACAAATAATATTACCCACATTAGCCTGTCATCCCTGTCACAAACAATATTACCCACATTAGCCTGTCATCACTGTCACAAACAACATTACCCACATTAGCCTGTCATCACTGTCACAACCAACATTACCCACATTAGCCTGTCATCCCTGTCACAAAAAATATTACCCACATTAGCCTGTCATCCCTGTCACAAACAATATTACCCACATTAGCCTGTCATCACTGTCACAAACAACATTACACACATTAGCTTGTCATCACGGCTACAACTAACATTACCCACATTAGCCTGTCATCACTGCTACAACAAACATTACCCACATTAGCCTGTCATCCCTGCTACAACCAACATAACCCACATTAGCCTGTCATCACTATCTCAAACAATTTACCCACATTAGCCTGTCATCACTATCATAAACAAAATTACCCACATTAGCCTGTCATCACTGCCATATTCAAACTTTCCCACATTAGCCTGTCATCACTGCCACAACGAAGATTATTACCTACATCAGCCTGTCATCACAGCTACAACCAACGTTACCCACATTAGCCTGTCATCACTATCTCAAACAATTTACCCACATTAGCCTGTCATCACTATCATAAACAAAATTACCCACATTAGCCTGTCATCACTGCCATATTCAAACTTTCCCACATTAGCCTGTCATCACTGCCACAACCAACATTACCCACATTAGCCTGTCATCACTGTCACAACCAATATTACCCACATTAGCTTGCCATAACTGCCATATTCAAATTTTCCCACATTAGCCTGTCATCACTGCCACAACCAAAATTTTCCCACATTAGCCTGTCATCACTGCTACAACCAACATTACCCACATTAGCCTGTCATCACTACCACAACCAACATTACCCACATTAGCCTGTCATCACTGCTACAACCAACATTACCCACATTAGCCTGTCATCAATGTCACAACCAACATTACCTATATTAGCCTGTCATCACTGCCACAACCAACATTTCCCACATTAGCCTGTCATCACTGCTACAACCAACATTACCTACATTAGCCTGTCATCACTGCTACAACCAACATTTCCCACATTAGCCTGTCATCACTGCCACAACCAACATTTCCCACATTAGCCTGTCATCACTGCTACAACCAACATTACCCACATTAGCCTGTCATCAATGTCACAACCAACATTACCTATATTAGCCTGTCATCACTGCCACACTAACATTACCCACATTAGCCTGTCATCACTGCCACACTAACATTACCCACATTAGCCTGTCATCACTGCCACACTAACATTACCCACATTAGCCTGTCATCACTGCCACAACCAACATTACCTACATTAGACTGTCATTACTGCCACACCAACCTTAGCCTGTCATCACTGCTACAGCCATCATTACCCACATTAGACTGTCATAACTGCCACACTAACATTAGCCTGTCATCACTGTCACAACCAAGATTACCCACATTAGCCTGTCATCACTGCCACAACCAACATTTCCCACATTAGCTTGTCATTACTGCCACACCAACATTACCCACATTAACCTGTCATCACTGCTACAACCAACATTATCCACATTAAACTGTCATCACTGCCACACTAACATTACCCACATTAGCCTGTCATCACTGCCACACTAACAGTACCCACATTAGCCTGTCATCACTGCCACAACCAACATTACCCACATTAGCCTGTCATCACTGCCACAACCAACATTACCCACATTAGCCTGTCATCACTGCCACAACCAACATTACCCACATTAGCCTGTCATCACTGCCACAACCAACATTACCCACATTAGCCTGTCATCACTGCCACACTAACATTACCCACATTAGCCTGTCATCACTGCCACAACCAACATTACCCACATTAGCCTGTCATCACTGCCACAACCAACATTACCCACATTAGCCTGTCATCACTGCCACAACCAACATTTCCCACATTAGCCCGTCATCGCTGCCACAACCAACATTACCCACATTAGCCTGTCATCACTGCCACAACCAACATTACCCACATTAGCCTGTCATCGCTGCCATAACCAATCTGTCCACCATTAGCCTGTCATCACTGCCACAACCAACATTTCCCACATTAGCCTGTCATCACTGCCACAACTAACATTTCCCACATTAGCCCGTCATCGCTGCCACAACCAACATTACCCACATTAGCCTGTCATCACTGCCACAACCAACATTACCCACATTAGCCTGTCATCACTGCCACAACCAACATTACCCACATTAGCCCGTCATCGCTGCCATAACCAATCTGTCCACCATTAGCCTGTCATCACTGCCACAACCAACATTTCCCACATTAGCCTGTCATCACTGCCACAACCAACATTTCCCACATTAGCCTGTCATCACTGCTACAACCAACATTTCCCCACACTAGAATTAAGAATGCAAATTTTGGTAAAAATTTTAAAGCAATTTTAAAATTAGAAAATACTTTAAAAAAAGGATTCGTTTTTAGTTTATTTAAACGATTTATTGTAAAACTTTGCAAATAAAATTGAAACAGTTCAAGCGCAAGGATAAAATAACAGAATATAGAAAAAAATGTGTTATTATGAAGGAATATTTACTTTTCTTTTAACTGCAAGTAAAAAATGTAAAAAGGCCGAAAAAGTGAAAGACAAAATATTGTTCGATGTTGAAATATCATAATCAGCATCATCGAGTGCCGTCTCAGCATAGAAGGTTTGCTACCATGGAGCGCAATTCCACTCTGTCTCTTGCTTTGGTGGTGTTAGTTGTCATAGCCTGACGTGTCCATCTTTTGATGTCACTCGTCCATGATAGTCTTGTCTGCCTCTGCCTCTTTAACACTGTATTTTCCCTACAAAGATTATTTAGTGTGAGTAAGAAATGGAAAAAAAGAAATCTTCAATTGAAAGCACAAAAGTGGGGCATTGAACATGGTTAAAAAAACTATTCTATCTATCTTTACGACACATAGTACCATTGCTTGTGTATGTCGGGGGACAACGATAGAACCCGAGGGATAAAGGCCGCTTGGTCAAGCAGTCGCCACGACGTGTGAGACTCAGGATTTTTATTTCACCCCCGGTGTGAAAAAGTCCTTTCTGTCTACCGCGGCTTCGAACACCGTACGCCGGCTTTTCAGCTAGCGGAACAGTGGTTTTAGCCGCACGGCCACGCGCACCTCATTGAACATGGTTAAAAATACAAAATACGACATAAAACAAGGTCATGATGGTTATTCCTGACCTTGCACATTCTGATAGAGCAAACAATTAAATGAAGCACATCACGTTAACCCTGTGAGAACAAACATATTTCTGAACAACCTCAGTTACACAACTCACCTACACTTGAAAGGGATAAAGGACAAGGGAGGTAAACATTGTGCTGAGAAACGTCAGTATACAACGAGCTGCAAAAAAAAGACATGTATCTTTGATATCCTAATGATATTTGATGGTCAGAGGAAATTAACCTAATGAATAACGAAAAATTAATACAAATGTATTTACTGCATTATTTCATTCTCTGGGGTCTGCCGGTTTGGGGGGGGGGGGGGGGGGGGTGAGAGAGAGAGAGATAGAGAGAGTTACCGCACTGGAGAAAAGAAGTCGTAGGGAGAGAGCAAATTCTAAAGTAGTGAAAATGATTTGTGATGTATTTTCTCACGTTTTATATGTGTGGTTGTTTTATAATACTTTTTGACATGGTTGTTCTTTTTTTGCGCTAATTTCACATAATATTGTCACTGAGACATTGGATTGCATTGGACAGATGTATTACCACCATTTCATTCTCATCTCCCTCTCTCTCTCTCTCTCTCTGTCTGCGATCATGACTCAATCAGAGTAGGATTCCAGACTTTCTCATGAAGTCAGCTGTCAGGTTAGGTGTGTTGAGTTCTCATATAATAAGATTGTTCTTGTGTGGTGGTCTTGTACAATAGCCTAAGATTGTTCTTGTGTGGTGGTCTTGTACAATAACCTAAGATTGTTCTTGTGTGGTGGTCTTGTACAATAGCCTAAGATTGTTCTTGTGTGGTGGTCTTGTACAATAACCTAAGATTGTTCTTGTGTGGTAGTCTTGTACAATAACCTAAGATTGTTTTTGTGTGGTGGTCTTGTACAATAACCTAAGATTGTTCTTGTGTGGTAGTCTTGTACAATAACCTAAGATTGTTCTTGTGTGGTAGTCTTGTACAATAACCTAAGATTGTTTTTGTGTGGTAGTCTTGTACAATAACCTAAGATTGTTCTTGTGTGGTAGTCTTGTACAATAACCTAAGATTGTTCTTGTGTGGTAGTCTTGTACAATAACCTAAGATTGTTTTTGTGTGGTAGTCTTGTACAATAACCTAAGATTGTTCTTGTGTGGTAGTCTTGTACAATAACCTAAGATTGTTCTTGTGTGGTAGTCTTGTACAATAACCTAAGATTGTTCTTGTGTGGTGGTCTTGTACAATAACCTAAGATTGTTCTTGTGTGGTGGTCTTGTACAATAACCTAAGATTGTTCTTGTGTGGTAGTCTTGTACAATAACCTAAGATTGTTCTTGTGTGGTAGTCTTGTACAATAACCTAACATTGTTCTTGTGTGGTAGTCTTGTACAATAACCGGTTGGCTGTTCTCAATATAATATTTCGGAAGAGAACTAAACTAGAATGAAATAGGTTGATAACCACGTTAGATAAAACTATTGGACAGATGTTTCGCTTGATCTATAGAAGCATAAATCACGAATTTAGAATCGCTGATTTATATAACAAACAATGAAGACACGATTAGAACATCATGATGAAACAGGCGAAGTAAATAAATATGAATTGAAATATGGAATAAGGACATCATGAAGCATAACATAATAGTTAACTGCCAGCACTTTAAGATGAGAGAGATAAAAAAAAAAAAAAGACTGTCTTTTTGGCGATATGTGAATCTTGTCTTTTTTATTATTTATTTCATGGTTACGACGTATTAACACATCAAGAAGAAATCAATGGCATTTTTTTTAGATTAAGGGAGAAAACTATGTAAAAACAGAGCATTCATGGTATCGAATCAAAGTTATCTACCTTCACAATCCGAGAGAAAACTTCGGTATTAGGGTTAGTGAAGCAATATGTTGTATTTTTTCTTAAAGTTCAGTGAGTGAGTGAGTGAGTGAATGAGTGAGTGAGTGAGTGAGTGAGTGAGTGAGTGAGTGAGTGAGTGAGTGAGTGAGTGAGTGAGTGAGTGAGTGAGTGAGTGAGTGAGTGAGTGAGTGTGAGTGAGTGAGTGAGTGAGTGAGTGAGTGAGTGAGTGAGTGAGTGAGTGAGTGAGTGAGTGAGTGAGTGAGTGAGTGAGTGAGTGAGTGAGTGAGTGAGTAAGTGAGTAAGTGAGTGAGTGAGTGAGTGAGTGTATTTTTGTCCATTGTTAACAATGCTTTCATCTGTGCATATTATTGTGACATACATCACCGTTTAGTGGAAGTAGCTGCAGTGCTCAGGCTAAGGTGCTCACATTGACAGAACGTGTGACGTTTAAAAGGTATACGATAAGTCGTATACGCACGAACGCCATTATAGAGTTTATAAAATGTAGGGTGGTGAAGTTGAGCTCCCGATAGATGGGGTTGGTTCATAACTTAAACAGGATCCCATATGGTGACTAGACCAGCCTCAAAAAACTTCACAAACATTGACAAGTCTAGAAAGTGAAAAGTATAATTCCGCCATTCTGGATAAGTGCACTCAATATGTTTTGTTCTATTATATTATGTCTTATTATATTCTATCCTATTATATTCTATCCTATTATATTCGATCCTATTATATTCATGGCAGGGAAAGTAGAGTAAAAGTGAAGAGTCCTCTAACGATTTGAGTCCTATGGTGTTAATGTTGACATTTTCCGGAGACCAACGGCACATTTTAAAAGTGACAATAATATAGATGGAGACCTTCATTAAAGGAAGGTTGCGCAGAATAAATGGATGGAAATGGCAGGACAAAATCACTAACATAGAATTATGAAAAAGCACCAGTCAAATACCACTGCATAAAGAGATACAGCGGAGACGATGGCGCTGGATAGGACAAACACAACGGAAGTCAACTGAGAGTATTAAATAACAAAACCTTTTTTGAAACCCCCAAGGAAAAAGATAATGAGGAAGACCAAAATATTCACGGAGAAGACAGATGGAAGTAGAGATGAAGATAATGGGGAAGACACGGAATGATCTTACAAGATTGGCAAGAAACAGAACGGCTTGAAAAGTGTTTGTTGAAGACCTATGTTCCACAGGGAGCAGAAAGGTAGAAGAACGGTACGTTTTTGGGTGAGATGGTCATATCATGCCAGGCCGCTATATTTCCCTGAAACCCCAGTACCCATTTAAAGCTGAGTGAACATAAGAGTCGTTGTTCTAAACAGTTTCTAATTCACTAATCACTGAGATGCAAACCGAACTCAAATATTTGAGCACTTTATTTAAATAATTGCAACAAAAAAACATGTCACACAAATGACATTTAAATAATTGCAACAAAAACCATGTCACACAAATGACATTTAAATAATTGCAACAAAAACCATGTCACACAAGATGACATTTAAATAATTAATCTAAAAAATGTCTACAGATTTTCTAAAAATTCAAAATGTGTCCACAATATCTATTTTTATAGCGTCCCTGGCCGGTCTGTTCATGGAAATTGTTCACTTCATCCTGATTGCTGCTTGTCCTAGTCTCTGATCTGAAGAAAAGACATCTCAATGACTGGACATTTCCACAAAAATGTGATTTCGCTGTCAATATCAGCATTCACTAAGTCAGGGTTTCTTTCAGGGCTTACCTGGGGAATTTATACCCCCCCCTCCTCTACCCCCTCACCCCCGGGAATATACCTCCGGCGGAAAATTATCAAAATCTAATAATTAAATGTATTTTACTCGTTATGAAACAATAATAACTCTGATTTTCAGATTATAAAGAGTTACACAAATGAACATGAACAAGAATGGACGTGAACAATTGTTATGTAAAAGTCTGGATCGCTATGTCCTTAAATGACAAAGGAGAGTACGTCCGCTTTAAATGTGTACCTAAAAAGGGACATAAACTACAGATAAATGAGAGATATTATTTAAGATTGTAAATTGTCTTTCCTTTAAATGTTTTTCCAACTTTCCCCTCAACCACACACGACAAACAAAAACAAATAATCATCGCTATCTTAAATAACATCAACTACAATATATTTTTTTTTTTGAAGTTACGCTCATTTGATGATGTACCGGCTTGACGATATCTTTGTATCATTGTCTGGTCATTTAAAGTGAGGAAACAAGAGATTATGTGCCTCAAAATAACAATTTAACGCACAGCAGATAGTAGCATTTTAAACATGTCTGTTGGCTATTGTGTTGTTGCAGATTGTCATTAGCGTGTGACAATTATTTAAACAAATATGATTTCTACCTCCGCGGGTTGTCATAGACTGACACTTGTTGCGGCATTTTGTTGAATGTTTGCATTCTCTGAAGGACAAGTGAGTCCTTCCTCAGGTGACGCTGATAAAAGATTCGATGTCACGTGTTTTTGCTTTGTGTCGATGACCCTAATTGAGATTATTATCTTGTTGGTGGTGGCGTATGAAAGGACAACATGTAATCACTGAAACTTGTTACAATTATTATTCTTCTAACAATAGGCTTCGTTAGATTGAACTTAATTCTCCTGAGGTTTGGCTTTTGAATCTTGAGGATGCTTTGAAGATACCGACCGTGCGCTTTACAATATACTCAATATATTTGCTTATTTTATATACTCTTTCTTAAGGTTAACAAAATTGTAATATTAAAGCATCTAAATTAACGCGTATATGTTTTCTATATTTCATCACAATCGCATAGCGGATGTCCACCATTTCATATTATTTCACGATTCAATCGGCCATAATAAGGCATTTCTAAACTGTCATGTTTTCGCTGTTATTTTGTGATTCAAAGTGATTCATTTACACACGCGCGCGTACACATATCTGCACAGCTACACACAAATACAAATACGTATTGTTTCTTTTTTGTTCTCTCTGAGCAACACAGCAAAACGTCTTTTTTTATGTTGGTCAGCGGATTAAAAAAAAAGCAGCTACTATTATTATTCCATCTTATTTGTTGTTGTTAGGAAAATCGTCACTGCACAACGGACGGATCCATGGGTGCTACGATATATCCCTCAAGAAAATTCGAGGAGAATCCTACCCCACGTGCACGAACTCCGCCATAGATCCATGGTGTGGGTAGATATACAAATATTTTGCCTGGGAAGCGGTCATATTTATGGTCTATTCTTTTTTATTGTAATTGCTAAGGGCTCTTTAACGTGCGCGAGTGCACACTGGACCTCATGATTATTGCCGTTATCTGAGAGGATTAGACATCGATTCTCACTGCTAGAGATCAGGAAAATGTAACATCATAAAGAAACCAGGGATTGGATTTTCCTATTTTTGACAAATCACCACCGCTTCTGTTGAGCTCTGAACTCGGGTCTTTCCTGTCATTAGGCCGACATCATAATCCTATAGTAAACAGCCCTGCTACCTTAATGGGTGGACGCCTAATAACTCACTCAATGCTGAAAAGATCCTTAAATCCTTCACATTCTGAGACTCTAATATCAGGAATAATTCTTCAAAGCCCATTTACACAAATCATAAAATCATAATGATTTGTGAATGGGACATAATAAATATATACAATTCGTACATGTTTGCTGGTGTGAGCACTTTGCAAGGCAAAGAATTTAACGTCATAACCAGAAAACATATTAAATAGAATGATTACGTCACGATCTACATTATCTGGGTTGAAGCTATAAGGAAGAGTAGTAGAAGAATAACATAAATTGTTGGAGACAGATACAAACAAATATTGTAGAGAGCAACTTCCGAGGTGATAGACCACGGAATCATTGTTGCTTGACCTATGGTTGCTTATATAAACTTTCAGCCCAGAGAACAGAAAGTAAGAAAAGAGTAAATGTAAAAAGTAAGAAAAAGTAGCAATACTTTCTTTCTCTCTTTATTTCATCCCTTCCTCATTTGCCTTCGGTGTCGAGGGGAGATAAGGTTCGCAGTTTCTTGTTCTTCTATTGCCTTCTTCTGCTGTTATGCCTCAAAGTGTTTCTAGTATTTTGTTATTATTTTCTAGTGTTTCTAGTATTCTGTTTATCCACATTTTTCTTGGTTAGGCTCTTGATCTGGTGTTCTCGTATCGTTTGTTGGTGACTCGTGTTAGATTAAGTTCTTCGTGTCTGACATTCACAAACCACTTGTTGTTCTATTTACGCTTCTCAATAGCTGGTTACGTTCCTAGTTGTTGTTGTTGTAACTCTTCCTTTCAAATTTTATATATCAGGCTGTTTCCTGTCATGCGCCTGAAACACTTCATTTCTGTGCTTGTTATTAGGACAATGGTTAAACATCATAAAGGGATATGTAGTCATATTCATGACTATTGTCATAATGTTTTCAATAATAATTATTGTTGTCATATAATACATTGTCAATGGTAATAACTATTGTCATATAATATGTTGTCAATAATAATGACTATCGTCATATAATATGTTGTCAATAATAATGACTATCGTCATATAATATGTTGTCAATAATAATGACTATCGTCATATAATATGTTGTCAATAATAATGACTATCGTCATAGAATATGCTGTCAATAATAATGAATATCGTTATACAACATGCTGTCAATAATAATGACTATCGTCATATAATAATGATGTCAATAATAATGACTATCGTCATATAACATGCTGTCAATAATAATGACTATCGTCATATAATAATGTTGTCAATAATAATGACTATCGTCATATAACATGCTGTCAATAATAATGACTATCGTCATATAATAATGCTGTCAATAATAATGACTATCGTCATATAATAATGTTGTCAATAATAATGACTATCGTCATATAATAATGCTGTCAATAATAATGACTATCGTCATATAATAATGCTGTCAATAATAATGACTATCGTCATATAATAATGCTATCAATAATAATGACTATCGTCATATAATAATGCTGTCAATAATAATGACTATCGTCATATAATAATGCTGTCAATAATAATGAATATCGTCATATAATAATGCTGTCAATAATAATGACTATCGTCATATAATAATGCTGTCAGTAATAATGACTATCGTTATATAATAATGCTGTCAATAATAATGACTATCGTCATATAATAATGCTGTCAATAATAATGACTATCGTCATATAACATGCTGTCAATAATAATAAATATGCTTTGTATTCCTGACAGAAAACAATATCAACGATCACAAAGCTTTAGAGTGATGAGTCAGAATTGTCAAAACCTGTAGGACCCTAATAAAACATTGACAACGCACTAACGATGTATGTTATTTACCGGTAGTTAAACATAAACAGGCACTGTATTAAAATGCCTAGAAAATTTATAGAGTGGGAGGTAAATGTATGAAACGCCTACAATATCTATAGAGTGGGACGTAAGAGTATGAAACGTCTGGAAAATCTATAGAGTGGGACGTTAAAGTATGAGACGTCCAGAAAATCAATAGAGTGGGACGTCAAAGTATGAAACGCCTAACATAAATGCTTAACCATTTAAATGCAAAGATAATCCTACTCTGATATAATGAGACCAGTTTTGGAATATATCAACATCATATAAATCAAATGTCGATATAGTCTGTCGTATTTAAAATATTAAGATAACAACAGCATGCCACTTTTTGTAATATATACATTTCCTAGATACTCTATATCGACAATTCTCAAACAGCTGAAAAAAGACATAAGATGCAAAAAAGCTTGTAAAATCATTGGACAGCTATCACCACTATTGTCCAATAAATTAAATAACTCTAGAGGCAAAACGGGCACTCTACAATGCAAGCCATACACATGGATTTAAAGATGGATTTAATTTTGTTTTCTTTAACACATTTCGATTGTTTTTGTTTTGGTTGTTTCGTTATTAGTTTTGTGTGTGTTTTTTTTTTAGTTTGTTAGTGATGAAGGCCTATTGGGCCGAAACGTTGTTTAGTCTGTGTCGTCCACTTATCACGTAAAGCTTCTTACATACCATTTTTTTTTAATTTTTTTTATTTTTCCTCACATTCAGCTTTACTGCAGCTTCGCATTTTTATGCTTTAACACTCTACAATACAATCTTTATTCCAAAGTTGAGATGTCAATGTCAATCCTAGATGCAAGAACAATAAGAGGAATAGCCACTACTGAAATTAAATGTGTTAGACGAATGACAGGAAGCAGCCTGAGAGATAAGATCAGAAATGGATATATGAGAAGAAAAAAAAGCTAGGAATAACCACTGCCATTGAATATATAAAGAAACAATTGATCAAATGGTTTGGCCACATGATGAAGCAGAAAGACCAAAACACAACACAACGAGCTTTCAATAAACGTTGCGAGAACACCCGACAAAGATGGATTTAAAGAATATTAGAAACACTAAGAAACATAACAGCAGCAAAGGCCAACAGAAATGAAAAAGACCGCAAATTATATCTCCCCTCGACGCTGAAAGGCAAAAGAGGAAGGAAAGAAGAAGCAGAAGATATTCTATACGAACGTTGATATCAGACAATATATCATCCCCTTCATACAATCCTTGATATCAGACAGTATACCATCCCCTTCACACAATCCTTGTTACCAGACAGTATACCGTCCCCTTCATACAATCCTTGTTACCAGACAGTATACCATCCCTTTCATACAATCCTTGTTACCAGACAGTATACCATCCCCTTCACACAATCCTTGTTACCAGACAGTATACCGTCCCCTTCATACAATCCTTGTTACCAGACAGTATACCATCCCCTTCACACAATCCTTGTTACCAGACAGTATACCATTCCCTTCATACAATCCTTGTTACCAGACAGTATACCGTCCCCTTCATACAATCCTTGTTACCAGACAGTATACCATCCCCTTCATACAATCCTTGATATCAGACAGTATACCATCCCCTTCACACAATCCTTGTTACCAGACAGTATACCGTCCCCTTCATACAATCCTTGTTACCAGACAGTATACCATTCCCTTCATACAATCCTTGATATCAGACATTATACCATCCCCTTCATACAATCCTTGTTACCAGTCAATTTATAATCCCCGTCAATACAATCCTTGAAATCAGACAGTATACAATCCCCTTCATACAATCCTTGAAATCAGACAGTATACAATCCCCTTCATACAATCCGTGTTATCTGACAGTATACTATCCCCTTCAAATATCTACTGACATGCTTTTTAGTCCTTCATTATTTTCTCATGTCGTGTACAGAGACGTTGGCGATGATGTCTCTCCACCTCTTTCTTATACCGATGATTCTTATAAATTTCACTGTTGATAGATCTGTGGGTCGTTTTGTTAAATTGTTTGGTTTCTCACTTTGCTGTCCTCAGTCTCTTTTTCCCTGAACTTTTTCTGCTGTCACACAATTTTCTGGTTTTCCTCTTCACCTTACATGTCCAGCAAAAGTGCACTTTTTCTGATCGAAATTAAAAGATTTGCTTAATGTTTTTGTCTCTCTTGGGTCTTCCTTTCTCTTTTGGTTGACCATAATATTCTTAACATTTTACTGTGAAATTAAGTTGTTGTGGCCTTCAAAAGGTTTGATTGCTTACTGATAGTCCCAAGATGCAAGTTCATGTATAAGAATAACCTCTATGTAACTTTTGAGAATTCTTTTTATTATGCCTGGAACTTTAATTTTATTTTTGGGATGTTTCAGTATATATATATATGTATATTGGCATGTATGATTACCAGACACATCATGTTTAAGCTACATCTTTTCCCTTTTCCTCTATAGACAACATCCAGACGTACTATTATGTAATTAACATATTAATCCTACAGACTCTCCTTATCGCGCGGATGGATACAACGAGACAATATTGAAAGCTGTTTGATTGGTCAATTTAGTAACAAATGCATTAAGAAACCTTACTTTTCAACCAATGGGAAAGCGACTTCTAAACCTACGTCACACGTACTATGCTGCGTCGAGTAATTATTTTATGAGAAACTCGCGGCTAATCACATTTTTCTCAGCGGCTTGTGGTGGAAAGGTTTCTGAATGTTGTAATTAATCAAAATACCTTCGATCAGATATAATAGAAAGGTTTTCGAATTTTCTGCGGGACATTTTAAAATGCGAGTTTCAACGAGCCAGAGGTGCACGATTAGAAACTCAACTGATAGAAAACGGAGCAAGTTTGTTCACGCGCAGGCAAGTATTTTACAATGTTGCAATTAATGTACTTTTTAAAACAATATCCAGATATACACGTATTTTATTATAATTTACACGTCTGAATACTTGTTTGTAACTAAATTGTTAATCTATCTATCTATTGACCTTTCGAGCCGTAACCGGCCCATAGGGCGTAGACCAAGATACACCTTCTCCTATATTAATTTTTTGTTCTAGAAGTTTTCTTTTAAAGATATTTTATCAAATCTCGCCATCTGTCTCTGTTCTGTGCAAGCAGTTCTATCTCATTGAGGGAGCCGATTCCTGCTGCTCTTGCCTCTCTCATCAATGTTCTTCTCAGTGTCTCCCTGGGTCTTCCTCTTTTTCTTTTACCTGTTGTTTCCCATATGAGGGCTTGCTTTGCTATTCGATTATTATCTCTTCTCATCACATGTCCAACGTATGACCATCGTCTTTTCTTTATTACTGAAGATATTAGTGGAAATTGTTAATAGTTCATCATAATGTCTTCCAATAAATTATATAATAATAATTTATTGTTTACTTATAACAACATATTACAAAGGACAAGAGGTCGGGTTCGATCCTCATCGACGGCTTCCAGGTTCACCCAGCCTTAAATAGGTACCGGATTTTTTTCTGGAAAAGTAAAGCGGCACGGGCGTAATAACGACCACATTACCTAAAAATATAAAGTGTCGAAGGTCTGTAAAAATGATGGTCACTAACACCATATTCCCTAAATGCCACGTGACGGGACTCTTTACTTTTACCTTAACAATATATTTGTGGAGTATCTGTTTTTATATACTAAATAGTGCATTCGTTTTGTTCGGAAAATCTCATCATCGTTTGTTATGAAATACTGAGTTTGAAAATTGTCCTATTTTTGTCTTTGGTCGCAAACAAATAAAGTAGTCAGTTGATGATACGAGTTGTTGTCTTGTGGTTGTCTCCATTTAGTGGAAGCATCTCCTTCTTTGTTTGTTGCATGACTTCTTCAAGTGTTGTATATTGCCCGGCAACTGTTACTTCAAGGAGTTTCCTTGGTCATAGACCAACAAAGTAGTCAATTACTGATTCTTATTATGGAGTCATGTGAAACAATGTTTCTCTTTCTCCTGCAATCCCTAATCAATTTTTTTTTTCAGAGTACCCCACGTCTGGCCATCACTCTCCACTTTCCATTTGCATTAACTTCTGGATAGGATAAAAATGAGTTTCTGGTTGTTCAAGATAGCGATCATGTTTTAATTTCGGAGCGTGTTTTGAGCGACAAAGGTGACCGACAAAGTGTTTCTAACGGATGTATGTTTTTTTTTTAGTTGTGTGAAGTGTTCTATTCAAAAAAGCAGGCACGATCAGATAAGTACTTTTACAATGCAATCACTAAAAAATGTATAGTTAGACCGTACAAAATCAATCGCATATGACACTTAGCGATCCATCACGTGTGGAAATATCTCCGGGCTACTCCCAACATGTAGTTTTAAGTCAAGCCCTTAGCCTACAACAAACTTAGTAGGTCGGTAACTGATAAAATAAATATTTTACGCTAAAAGGAATCACACAAAAAATGGAGATGGACCACAAATAGAAAGATTTATATTGTAACCTCGAAGCTGAAAGGCAAATGAGGAAAGAAAGAAGAGGAAGAATAGTTGTCTTCAACGTCAAGATCAAGCCTTGTCTTTCTTCCTCTCTCCATGGCCAATTGTACTGTACATGCATATTCCAACATAACGTAACAAGAAACATCACATGGGCTTATGTGTAGGGATCGGATTTATATGACTTGTCATAATTTTTCCTGACATTTAATTTTGAAATCAAAGTTAATTTCAATATGTCTCATGCCTTTCTGAACACTTTGTTTTTATTGGTCATATAAATGTGTATGTTGATAATAAATGAGATTTCTGTCATATTTTGATCAAATTGTAGACATATCAAATATTTTTGTTGTCATTTTAGGTACAATAAACCTTTCATTTACGTGACCTCTTAAACGGAAAAAAATGTGGCTTTATAATTGTATTGCCAAGAAACGCGTCAATTTGCATGAATAAATGTCTCTAACTGTATAAAATAGACAGTCTACAACTATAATAAAATAAATGTCTATAACTCTATAAAATAGACAGTCTACAACTATAATGAAATAAATGTCTCTAACTCTATAAAATAGACAGTCTATAACTATAATAAAATAAATGTCTCTAACTCTATAAAATAGACAGTCTACAACTATAATAAAATAAATGTCTCTAACTCTATAAAATAGACAGTCTACAACTATAATAAAATAAATGTCTCTAACTCTATAAAATAGACAGTCTACAACTATAATAAAATAAATGTCTATAACTCTATAAAATAGACAGTCTACAACTATAATAAAATAAATGTCTCTAACTCTATAAAATAGACAGTCTATAACTATAATAAAATAAATGTCTCTAACTCTATAAAATAGACAGTCTACAACTATAATAAAATAAATGTCTCTAACTCTATAAAATAGACAGTCTACAACTATAATAAAATTAATGTCCCTAACTCTATAAAATAGACAGTCTACAACTATAATAAAATAAATGTCTCTAACTCTATAAAATAGACAGTCTACAACTGTAATAAAGTAAATGTCTCTAACTCTATAAAATAGACAGTCTATAACTATAATAAAATAAATGTCTCTAACTCTATAAAATAGACAGTCTACAACTATAATAAAGTAAATGTCTCTAACTCTATAAAATAGACAGTCTACAACTATAATCAAATAAATGTCTATAACTCTATAAAATAGACAGTCTACAACTATAATAAAATAAATGTCTCTAACTCTATAAAATAGACAGTCTACAACTGTAATAAAGTAAATGTCTCTAACTCTATAAAATAGACAGTCTATAACTATAATAAAATAAATGTCTCTAACTCTATAAAATAGACAGTCTACAACTATAATAAAATAAATGTCTCTAACTCTATAAAATAGACAGTCTACAACTATAATAAAGTAAATGTCTCTAACTCTATAAAATAGACAGTCTACAACTATAATAAAATAAATGTCTATAACTCTATAAAATAGACAGTCTATAACTATAATAAAATAAATGTCTCTAACTCTATAAAATAGACAGTCTACAACTATAATAAAATAAATGTCTCTAACTCTATAAAATAGACAGTCTACAACTATAATAAAATAAATGGGATCAGGCTAAGTAAGTGCTTTCTATAAAACTGGAAATCCAGATTGAAATTTAACAATCTTCTTCAGCATGGATACAATGTGACAATTTGGTCTGTATTTTGACACATTTATCTTCTACGATTTTAACAATTGATAATTTAATGTAATTTGTAATATCAAATGAGAAATTAATTTAGGCCATATTGCGATCTATTTTTTTTATTTGTAGGTCATATTTTGAATTTTTTAATGCCACAAATGCAAGCACATTTCGATTATTTTTATGTCTTATTTTTACATTTTGGTCATAAACATTCGAGCCCTACTAATGACTATGGTATTTTTAATTCGTTTGTGCATCAATTTGCCATTCTATATAAGTGTTTCTGCATCAATCTACCATTCTATATAAGTGTTTCTGCGTCAATCTCATCATCATCATCGAGTGCCTTCTCAGCAACGTAGGTTGGCTACCATGGATCGCCATTCTACTCTGTTTCTTGCTTTGATGGTGCAGGCTGTCATAGATTGACTTGTCCATATTTTAATGTTACTCGTCCATGTTAGTCTTGGTCTGCCTCTTTTACCTTGTATTTTTCCTTCCAATATTACTTTTAGTAGGCTGTTGTGTCTTTTAACATGCCCCAAAAATGTCATTTGTCTTGTCTTAATTGTATTTAGTAGTTCTCTTTTTATTTTCAGTTTTTTTAAAACTTCATCGTTTGTTATCTTTTCTTTCCATCCAATTCTACCTATTCTTCTATAAATCCACATTTCAAAGGCTTTAATTTTCTGTTCAGTTTTCTTGTCTAATGTCTATGTTTCTGCACCATACAGGAATATTGAGAAGATGTAACATTTTGCCATTCTTTGTTTCAGCCCTGCTGATATTTGTTTTGTTGTTAGTATATTTTTCATGGCATTAAAATTACATTTGCCATACCTATTCTTTTGTTTATTTCAATTTTACATTTTACATCATTGGTTATAGTATGTCCCAGTTAGTTGCAGCTCTGGACTATCTCCAGATGTATTCCCTCAACTGTGATATTTAATTGTAGGTCTTGAGAATCTTCTTTGTTTATGATCATAGTTTTAGTCTTTTTGATATTCATTTCTAGTCCATATTTTTTGCTTGTTATGTTTATCACATTAAACAATTGGTGTAGGTCTTTAGGATTTTCTGCTAGTAGAACAGTATCATCAGCATATCTTAGGTTATTGATTATCTTTCCATTAATGTTTAGGCCTGGCATCTCTGATATGTTTTTAAAGATTTGCTCAGTGTATAGATTGAACAAGCTTGGTGATAGGATGCATCCTTGTCTTACTCCTCTTTTCATGTCCATAGGTGTAGAGTTCTCCTTGTTATACTTTATTATTGCTGTTTGCTCCCAGTACAATTTACATATTAGTCGTATGTCTGTGTCGTCTAGATTTATATCCTTTAGGCAGTCTATGAGTTGGTTATGGTGTATTCTATCGAAAGATTTGGTGTAGTCTATAAAGCAGGTATATATTGGTTTGTTTACTTCTGTGTACTTTTCAATCAGTGTTCTCATGCTAAATATGGCTTCTTTTGTCCCACTGTTTTTCCTGAATCCAATTTGTTGCTCATCTAATTCAGTATTGATTTTATTCTGAGTCCTTCCCTGTATAACTTTTAGCAATTTTTTTTTTACCTGACTCATTAGGCTTATTTATCAATCTACCATTCTATATAAGTGTTTCTGCCAGATGGAACTCAAAAAAAGATTAGCATTATCAAAACAAAATTAAATACCACGAACATGACACGTAGCAAGATACAGAAGGCAGGAAAGAACGATAACTAGATATATATAAAGAACGATATGGTTTCAGGAAGACTTGACGGAGAGGATCAAGAAGATAGTGGTTTCAAGACATCAAATATTTGGTTTACTTACTTCTACCCCCCCCCCCCCCCCCCCCCGTCACGCCATGTGGCGTATAGGGAATATGGTGTTAGTGACCATAAATTTTACAGACCTTCGGCACATGATTTTTAGGGTAATGTGGTCGGTATTACGTCCGTTCTGCTTCACTTTCCCAGAAAAAAATCCGGTACCCATTAAAGGCTGGGTGAACCCGGAAGCCACCGGTTGGGATCGAACCCTACCCCTTGTCCTTTGTAAAATATTTGGTTAGAGACAGATATTCTTTCAGATAGGCTTTGATGAATGCAATGTTCTGCTAAGGACACGTAACCTGATGAGTGTCTCTTATGATGCATGAATGATTAGTGATTAACCCATCTGTGGGATTTTCATCTTTATATGATGTCAAATAGTTATACTACTATTTTGCTTTGTGGGAATGTATGAAAGGGTCTTGCTCCTGCGTGTTTATGATCAAACTTGTTTTTGTCCTTCGGAAATATTCTTTATTTTAAATACATTAACTACACATATTTGTTCATTACCAGCTTGTGTATAAGCATGTTCACGAGAATTATTTCCCTTACATGTTAAGTCTTCAGTCATTTCTATTTGCATAATGTTCTTTGTTCTAGGAACGTGTGTTAACAAATACAATCAAAAAGACAGTAAATGATCTAAGAGATATGCTTCCAAGAACTGAGAAAACGGACAAACTGACATGTTCACAAATAATTCTCCAGGCTAGAAAGTACATATTGCATCTACATAACAGATCCACTGCGTTGGGCAACAATATAATACAGGATATGAACTCGAGGTAAGTTGACAGACAAAGTAGTCTTTTTGTTTCGTGAGTAAATAACAAACAGCTTATTTTCTATTATGAACATATTTGGAGTAATGTGACTCTCTATATTATTGAAGTAGAGTGGTATATGGTATTGGAGATGTCCTATATGGTATTGGAGATGTCCTATATGGTATTGGAGATGTCCTATATGGTATTGGAGATGTCCTATATGGCAATGGAGATGTCCTATATGGCATTGGAGATGTCCTATCGGGTATCGGAGATGTCCTATATGGTATTGGAGGTGTCCTATATGGTATTTGAGATGTCCTATCGGGTATCGGAGATGTCCTATATGTCATTCGAGAGGTCCTACATGGTATTGGAGATGTTCTAAGTGGTATCGGAGATATCCTATGTGGTATTGGAGATGTCCTATATGGTATTGGAGATGTCATATATGGTATTGGAGATGTCCTGTATGGTATTGGAGATATATATCCTATATTACCTGTATAAATATTATTGCAATTACAATTGCAGATAAAATCAAATTGTTAAATTAATAATACTGATTTCTTTTGCATTTGTCTGAAACGTCTTTTTTAAGCCCCCCACCGACAGAACAGTCAAATGCACTGATACAGACTGAAGATATGGATGAACAGACGCAGTTGGAAATACTTCTCAACGCCAAAGAACAAATATTTCAACTCCAAAAAGCATTCGATGCTGAAGTTGAGAAAGTAACACAGCGACTTGAAGCTGTTGGGTAAGATATTTTCTTCTTTAATAATTGAGCCAAAAAAGTAAGGCAGCGACAGAATAATGTTACAGAAACGATTCATGAACGGATTCCATGCTATATTATAATTGTGTAGATGTGTAACAATAATGTAAACTGTGATGCTTTTAAATGTGACCAGCAATACAGTTCACATTTAGTGTTCTCTTATAATGGGCATGTTGTGTATTACTCTCTTGACTTCCACAGTGTGTGTCCTATCAAGCGTCAACCTAACAGTAATTAATGTTTATACTACACCTGACAGGGCCTCACAATATGGAAGGCCCACACCTTGATTTAGTCATGCCTGGGTTTCTACTTCTTGGCAGTCAAACTTCGTTACTATAGCTTGTTTCATAACTCGTGCCCAACTTTTAAAATCGATAGCTTTTTAACCTCTTCTTGTAAGTTGTTCAAAATTTGCATGTAAAGTTATCATGATTAGACCCCAACAGGGAACTAATTTCATTAAAAAAAAAACATTTGGTTATTATTGTTGCTTATTTGATTATATAAATTTATAACGACCCATTGATGTAGTCAAAACTTAATGTTTACAGTATTTTAAGTTAAAAATAGCGAGTAAAAATCCATACACGGTAAAATTGACGTGTTTGCACGCTTTTACTGTGGTTTTTTGACACAATTAGACACTTGTAAAAAACACGAGAAATTGTCTGTTCCATTTCCGTTCATTCATAGGTGAAGGCGTGGAACGATAACATTTATCATGAGTCTTAAAATGAAATTCTGCAGTTTACAAAACATCGCAATAAAAATGTATGACTATTTTTGCAAAGAGGCTAAACGAGGAAGATTATTTCATTCTTTAGAAAACCCTGAGAATAGGACAAGACACATTTTGGATTTATCTAAACGGTCATTTAATCGCTGGATTCAAGCACGTGACCGTCAATGTTCAAAATATACAAAATCACAAGGAAGAGCAAAAATGTTGGATAATTTCGACAGTGAACTTATTAGAAGTTAAATTCACAAAATGTTGGGTATGAATGAAACTGTTACAATAAGAAAATTAAAAGTATCGCTGAAAAAGAACAACAGTATAGAAATATCAATGTCTACATTATGGAGGAATGTGAGAGCTGCAGGCTTTACATTCAGAAAGTATTCCAATGGACAAAACATCATCTGTGAGAAGCCACATATAGTAGTCATGAGAAGCAAGTACTTACGTGAAGTAAAAGAGGTGCGCAAGCAAGGTTATGATATTGTGTACTTGGATGAAACATGGATCAATGCTCACCACACTAACCAAAGGGAATGGCAGTCATCAGATGGAAAGATTAAGAGATTAATACCTAGCAGCAAAGGACAGCGCTTGATAATTGCTCATGCAGGTAGTCGACAACATGGACTAATACAGAATGCAGAGCTCATTTTTCTTTCAAAATCCATAGACAATCGGGATTATCACTCTGAGATGAATGGTCACATATTTAGACATTGGATTGAACATTCTGTTCTCCCATCACTAGATCGACCATCTTGCCTAATAATGGACAATGCAGCGTACCACAACATTGTTGCACTTGAAGATAAAGTCCCGACCTCATCCAGTACAAAAGATGCTATTAAGATATGGCTCACAAAGGAGCACATACAATTTAATAACATGTACTTAAAACCTGAATTACTATCTCTAGTAAAGCAAAAACAAAGGACAAAGATTTTTCAAATAGATAAGATTATCCAAGAGCACGGTCATATAAGTTTGAGGCTGCCACCTTACCATGCTCATTTAAATCCAATAGAACTAATCTGGGCAAAATTAGAAGGACAAGTGGCAGATGAAAATACAACATTCAAAATATGCGATGTAAAGACTCTTGCTAATCTCGCTTTATTAAATATAGACAAAGATTATTGGGCTAAATGTGAAGACCACGTCTTAAAACATGAAGAGGAATATTGGAAAAATGATGGTTTGTGGAATGTTCAACCCCAAACAGTTATTAATCTTTTAGACTCGTCTGATTCAGAATGAAAGTATATAGCCCCCACAATGTTGGCCCCTATATTATCTTAAATTAGTTCAACAAACGGTCCTTATCAGGACCACACAACTATGAAAATTGGACATACAGGTATACCTTGATATTATCGTCCGTCCTCGAACTGAGAAGACAATAATTCTCCTGGTGTTTTGTCTTATCCAGTTATTTCCCCATTACGGCCACGCCTTTACCTAGTGAAAATTAATCACAGACCAGCAACTACGGTAATTTCTATTATTTAGGGGTTCACAATTTACAATTTTGACAAACGTCAAAGAAATTCGCCGCTTTAAGAAAACTGCAGCTGCAAGATATTTGTTAAATATACATTTAAAGGGTCTTTTGCATTCTAATAATATTTGGAAAATTTCAACAGTTTTTAACAAACGGTTACTGAGTAATAGCGTTTTGAAGTTGGGCACGTGATTTGAAACGAGATATAGCTATAGCTCGTGTTATCGTATTATTGAAGTAGAGTGGTATATGGTATTGGAGATGTCCTATATGGTATTGGAGATGTCCTATATGGTATTGAAGATGTCCTATATGGTATTGGAGATGTCATATATGTTATTGGAGATGTCCTATATGGTATTGGAGATGTCCTATATGGTATTGGAGATGTCCTATATGATATTGGAGACGTCCTATATGGTATTTGAGACGTCTTATATGGTATTTGAGATGTCTTATATGGTATTGGAGATGTCCTATATGGTATTGGACATGTCCTATATAGTATTGGAGGTGTCCTATATAGTATTGGAGGTGTCCTATCGGGTATTGGAGATGTCCTATATGGTATTGAGGACGTCCTGTATAGTATTGGCGGTGTCCTATATCGTATTGGAGTTGTCCTATCGGGTATTGGAGATGTCCTATATGGTATTGGAAATGTCCTATATGGTATTGGAGATGTCCTATATGGTATTGGACATGTCCTATATGGTATTGGACATGTCCTATATGGTATTGGAGATGTCCTATATGGTATTGGAGATGTCCTATATGGTATTGGAGTTGTCCTATCGGGTATTAAAGATGTCCTATGTGGTATTGGACATGTCCTATATGGTATTGGAGATGTCCTATCGGGTATTGGAGATGTTATATATGATATTGGAGATGTCCTATCGGGTATTGGAGATGTCCTATATGGTATTGGAGATATATATCCTGTATTACCTGTATAAATATTATTGCAATTACAATTGCGGATAAAATCACATTTGTTAATTAATAATACTGATTTCTTTTGCATTTGCCTGAAACGTCTTTTTTTTTAGCCACTTACCGACAGAACAGTCAAATTCACTGATACAGACTGAAGATATCGATGGACAGACACAGTTGAAAATACTTCTCAACGCCAAAGAACAAATGACATTCGAATCTGAAGTTGAGAAAATAACACAGCGAATGGAAGCTGTTAGGTAAGATATTTCTTCTTTAATAATTGAGCCAAAAAAGTAAGGCAGCGACAGAATAATGTTACAGAAACATTAATGAACATTTACAAGATGAACGGATTCCATGCTATATTATAAATGTGTAGATGTGTAACAATAATGTAAACTGTGATGCATTTAAAAGTGACCAACAGTACAGTTGACACTTAGTGTTCTCTTATGTCTATTACACAATAAATAGTTCTATCTACCTATTGATCTTTCGAGCCATACCCGACCCATAGGCCGTACACCAAGATACTCTCTTCTCTTATCTGAATTTTTGTTCTGGCAGTTTTCAATTCTTTTAAAGATCTTTTATCAAATCTCGCCATTTGTCACGGTTCTGTGCAAGCGGCTCTATCTCATTGAGGGAGCCGATTCCTGCTGCTCTTGCCTCTCTCATCAATGTTCTTCTCAGTGTCACTCTGGGTCTTCCTCTTTTCCTCTTACCTGTTGTTTCCCACATGAGGATTTGCTTTGCTATTCGGTTTTTATCTCTTTTCAACACATGTGCAACATATGGCCATCGTCTTTTCTTTATTACTGAAGATATATAGTGGTTGATTGGCGATTTCCCTAATTTCCTCGTTTGTTTTGAATTTGTTCCACGCTATACCAAGTATTTTCCTTAGATATTTATTTTAGAATGCGTTCAACTTTGTTTCTATGTCTCTTGTTGTTTTCCAGCTTTCGCGCGCATACGTAAGGGCTGATAGTACATTCGATTAGAATCGTCTAAGTTTTGTGTTTGTGCTGATGAGTTTTTATCTGTCTATTCAATAACATTTGGTCTTCCTCTTTGTCATTTTTCTTGGGGATTCCAAAAAATAGCCCGTTGTGTAATTTTTTTGCTCGGCACGTTTCACAGCCATATAATTAGACTGACTTATCATTAGAGCTAAAAAGATTTATGTGTTTGTATGTAACCTAATATCGTTGGATGTATAAATGTTTCCTAGTACAGGGAATGGTCCTCTTGGTTTTTTATTCTTATTTTTGTATCATTCTCTGCTGTCCATTCTTTGTCTACATTGCTGCCCAGATATATGTAAGACTGTCCGTCTAGTAGAGGTATTTCTCATAATGTTATTTGGTTAATTTTTCCCAATTGCATTAATGGTTATGGTTATGGAAGGCCCCGGTATCACTGCAAACGAATTAAAATCCATAATTGCTCAACCGTCCGTGCCATTAACTGCATTAATGTTCATAATTGTGGTCTTATCTCTCTTTATGTTCAAGTTGTCATGTCTATTCTATTGATGGAATCAGTTTTATTGCAGTCGGGGTATCGCCATATCTACACAACCCGCTCCAGCAATTCAGGGTGCGTATGCAGACCGATAGCTCCTATAAGATGTTAGTTGTAGATATAACTCCTATAAGATGTTAGTTGTAGATATAACTCCTATAAGATGTTAGTTGTAGATATAACTCCTATAAGATGTTAGTTGTAGATATAGCTCCTATAAGATGTTAGTTGTAGATATAGCTCCTATAAGATGTTAGTTGTAGATATAGCTCCTATAAGATGTTAGTTGTAGATATAGCTCCTATAAGATGTTAGTTGTAGATATAGCTCCTCTAAGATGTTAGCTGTAGATATAACTTTGTATCCCACTATGTACTCCAGATCGACCAGATCCCTTTTCCACCTTACAGACCCATCAGTCTCACAATGAACTGCTCGTATACTCTTATTCTGAACCTTTCCAAACCTTGCAGTCTGAGTTGACGAGAATAGTAACGATTGCAGGAGGTTCGTCCACACCATGTTCTTGATCTCACTGACACCTCTTCTTGTCTTTTGAATGCCGTTGCTTTTGTGTTGATTAAAAGAAAAGGTTTTGTTATCATGTGGAACTTACTAAATGGTAAATTTACAAGAATTCAGTTAAATACATTTCTGTCGTTATACTGTGAGGTGACCTTACATCTAATGTTGATAGATCACGGACTAAATCTGTTCGTCAATTCACTTGTTTCAGATCTCAACCTGGATCAAGCAGAAATCAGAATGAGGTGAGCACTGCTACTGGACGAACAGTCCACAAGAATGAGGGTTATGAAATGACTTGGCCTGTTACTGAATTGATCTCTATAAGAGGAAATCGATGCTATCCACGATTTCAATTTAAATCAACTTACCTCAAGCGGCAGATCGGTTCATGAGATTAGCTGGTGACACATTTCCTGTCACCATGAGAAGTGAGAGTTCATGTCAACAAATGTGGAAACTTTTTTTTTTCAGAAGAAATGATAACTTACCCATTTATAAACAGAAGAGTTGTTTACTTGCACATTTATAAACAGAAGAGTTGATAACTTACACATTTATAAACAGAAGAGTTGATAACTTACCCATTTATAAACAGAAGAGTTGATAACTTACCCATTTATAAACAGAAGAGTTGATTACTTGCACATTTATAAACAGAAGAGTTGATGTCTTACACATTCATAAACAAGAGTTGATAACTTACACATTTATAAACAGAAGAGTTGATAACTTACACATTTATAAACAGAAGAGTTGATAACTTACCCATTTATAAACAGAAGAGTTGATTACTTGCACATTTATAAACAAGAGTTGATAACTTACACATTTATAAACAGAAGAGTTGATACCTTACACATTTATAAACAGAAGATTTGATAACTTACACATTTATAAACAGAAGAGTTGATAACTTACCCATTTATAAACAGAAGAGTTGATAACTTACCCATTTATGAACAGAAGAGTTGATTACTTGCACGTTTATAAACAGAAGAGGTTAAATAGATTTGTTGAAACGAAATGTAAATTAGCAGTGTTAGCCTGATGTTTCTTGTACAAGTCGGTGTTTTTACAACAGTGGGAGAATTTATTGATAAATTTTATAAACCTCTAGAATAATAACTATATAAATATTTTTGTGATTCATCACATGTAACATGTATTGCCTGATATGACTATTGCAGCACAAAGTGCTACAAATAATTAAGGTGCAGGTAGCTCACTGGTTAGTGTCCTGGACTACTAAGGACTTAGTTTTCTATGTCCAACTCTTATGCTCACTCAGCCTTAAGTGGATACCTCACTTTTTTTTTCAAGTGAAGGTGGGCAGCCTCTGTCGTGACGTGAAGGTTGACTAACAAAGTGTGCCATTTTATTATATCTCTTAACTAGATATTGCACGCTGTCCTAGGTTCACCTTGTCATACTGTCTACAAAATGTGCCATTTTATATTGTCTTTTACATAAAGAGTGCACGATGTCATTGGTTCACCTTGCCATTCTGACTACAAAATGTGCCATTTTATTATGTCTCTTACCTAGATAGTGCATGCTGTCATTGGTTCACCATGCCATTCTGACTACAAAATGTGCCATTTTATTATGTCTCTTACCTAGATAGTGCATGCTGTCATTGGTTCACCTTGCCATACTGACTACAAAATGTGCCATTTTATTATGTCTCTTACCTAGATAGTGCATGCTGTCATTGGTTCACCTTGCCATTCTGACTACAAAATGTGCCATTTTATTATATCTCTTACCTAGATAGTGCATGCTGTCATTGGTTCACCGTGCCATACTGACTACATCACTCGCAGACTGTGCAGTTAATCACTGGACAATATCGGCATTATCACCACATTCCTCATTCGTCTTAAACCAATGGAAACTCTCTCCTCTATGTAACATCAACACATGTTTTATAACTGAAACATCATGCAATTAAATCATGTCATAAATGTTTCATGTACATCTTTAATGTTTAAAGTCTGTTGCTTGTTGTAATGTACGAGATATCGCTGACCTGTGAACCATTTCCATATTTGTATTTTCATTCACTTAAAGTGCAATAAAAATATGTTTTCTTGTTTTGAGTTTTGTGTGTTTTGTATGTTGACAAATAAATACAATGTTAATGAGAGGAAGATAAAAGAACAATAATTTTAGTGTTGATTTACAGCAGACCATCAATCACAAATACGTCTGCCCAGATCATTTATTACCTTTCGATTCTTTGCTACTCTTGTCTTTTCTCAATGCATCTCTTTTGTGTGCCAAAGTTTGTATTTTTCTTGTTCAGCCTTTGTCTTCTTTGTAAATCTGTCTCCCTCAGGTACATTCTCTGTGTCTGTTCCTAAGTGATGGTTTCTAATGCGGCCATTGAGACTTGTGATGGTCCTGTGCGTTATCTACTCATTTTGATCCTAGGTCATCTTCACTTTCATGTTATAGACAAATAATTCCTGGATGCGTTACCGCTCTACAATCAAATGAACATGCATTCAATACACTTTTTTTTACAAAAAAGATGGGCAAACAAGTCACTATGTATGTGAGCGATTTAATGGCACAGACCTCCTTTTTCTCCCCGCCTCCAAATATTCTTAACAAATTCAAGAAATGTTGACATTCATTTCTCTTCATTATACTATTTGTTGCAGACACTCTTACCGAAGTGTGTCGGCTAACTTGTCTGCTCATTCATTCTCTGTTTACATAATAGATCATGTATCTAAAGTTAAATGATGTATCTTTTCATATACCTCATTTTATAATGCTCGGTGCATGCCCAAACTGGTCATACAGTACCATCAATCAGCCGAGTTAAAACAGTATTATGTCGCTGATGATGAGCTGAACAACAACTTCCGGCGACTTACAGTGACACATCAGTTTAAACTTCTAATTTAGAAACTCTATTTATTTGTCAAAGTAGGGAACAGAACCCGGTCGTGGTTAATGCTGAGGTCAACGGTCTCATCTGCGATAACACCGATGAGAAAGATGCAGTCATCTATACAGACGGATCTGTAAGACGACACGAAAGAAGTGCATGGGCATTTACAGCACGCTCGGCAGGCAGAATAGCCAAGGAAGACAGTGGTGCATACGCCATGACCACGAGTAGCATGACAATGGAGGTGATGGCAGTGACCAAGGCATTCACATGGTTAGAGTCACAAGACTACACCCACGCATGTATACTGAGTGATTCGATGAGCATGATAAAAAAAGTGGAGGCGGGCTTTGTACGCATGCAATGGGTAGAGTCGTTGCAGAAATCCAAAATACGTAAGGTCACCTTTGTCTATGTCCCTGAACATGCGGGAGTACGGGGAAATTAAAGAGCGGACAGGTTGGCTAGCTGCGCTGTCGTTGAGGACGGGCAACCGATGGATCGGGCGGACATCATCAATGCCCTCCGAGATGTGGGAAGAGCACAGGACTTCGACAAACACAGATCCACGTCACTTCTACAGATTATGGAAATGGGAGTTAAGATGGGCACAGCCAGAAATGAGAAACTTGGTGGCCGTGTAAGAAGACTTATCAACCAACATAGAACTGGAATTGCCAGTCACTGGACACTGAGGGAATTGCTGAGGAGGGGATCTGAGCACCTTTGGACATGTTCGGAGTGCAATGATGATGACCCGCAAATAACTCAATAACTCAATTTGTCAATAATATATTATCGTTATTCATGTATACGTGTTCCTGTTAATGTATGTTTGTTTAAAATGTCTCTTGACAATCTTGTACTTTTTGCATACAATATGAGTGATTTGGGAGCCGCGATAGCTCAGTGGTAAGTGAACTGAACTACAAAGGACAAGCGGTAGGGTTCGATCCCAACCGACGGCTTTCGGTTCACCTAGCCTTTAATGGGTGCCGGATTTTTTTTCTGGGAAAGTAAAGCGACACGGGCGTAATACTGACCACATTACCCCAAAAATCAGGTGCCGAAGATCTGTAAAATTTATGGTCACTAAGACCATATTCCCTATATGCCACTTGGCGTGACGAGGGTACTTTACTTTATTTTATGAGTCACTTAGCAAATTAGGCAGTTATCACATTTCTAGGATCTATTTGGTAGGGGGTTGCGGTGTTTGTAATGCTGAAGGGTAAATGCCCATCCCCAGTGCTGTCGCAACGTGACGTTTGTGCCAGATTATTATTATTTTTTTTAATTCACCAGTCTCTCCTTCCCATTCCAAAAGAAAAAAAAATGCACCCTTACCCTAGCATTATCCGATCAATTTTAATTTCTCCTTACAAGAGATAAACAATTTTATTTTCTCCTTACAAGAGATACACAATTTCAATTTCTCCTTACAAGAGATACACAATTTTAATTTCTCCTTACAAGAGATAAACAATTTTAATTTCTCCTTACAAGAGATACACAATTTCAATTTCTCCTTACAAGAGATACACAATTTTAATTTCTCCTTACAAGAGATACACAATTTTAATTTCTCCTTACAAGAGATACACAATTTTATGTTCTGCCCAAACGGCAACCCAATGTATACAATTTTATCCGTGCTCTCTACATTATATTTTAGAAAGATAAAATGTACCGTTGACACCAACTCGACAATTTTATCCGTGCTCTCTACATTATATTTTAGAAAGGTAAAATGTACCGTTGACACCAACTCGACAATTTTATCCGTGCTCTCTACATTATATTTTAGAAAGGTAAAATGTACCGTTGACACCAACTCGACAATTTTATCCGTGCTCTCTACATTATATTTTAGAAAGGTAAAATGTACCGTTGACACCAACTCGACAATTTTATCCGTGCTCTCTACATTATATTTTAGAAAGGTAAAATGTACCGTTGACACCAACTCGACAATTTTATCCGTGATCTCTACATTATATTTTAGAAAGGTAAAATGTACCATTGACACCAACTCGACAATTTTATCCGTGCTCTCTACATTATATTTTAGAAAGGTAAAATGTACCATTGACACCAACTCGACAATTTTATCCGTGCTCTCTACATTATATTTTAGAAAGGTAAAATGTACCATTGACACCAACTCGACAATTTTATCCGTGCTCTCTACATTATATTTTAGAAAGGTAAAATGTACCATTGACACCAACTCGACAATTGTATCCGTGATCTCTACATTATATTTTAGAAAGGTAAAATTTACAATTGACACCAACTGGACAATTGTATCCGTGCTCTCTACATTATATTTTAGAAAGGTAAAATGTACCATTGACACCAACTCGACAAAAACATTGCCCTTCATAAATCACATCAAATCTCTTGATAATCTTAGCTTTCTTAATAAACAACATTAAGTGGGAAAACAATGCTGGTGTCCTTATAATGTGACATGACTTGAGAAGTGACAAATAAGTTCTAATAATTGCCCCCAAAATACTGATTTCAGCTGTAGCATTTTAACTTTTACAGAAGTCTCAAATGGTAGATAACTTTGAATTGACAATTTGACCTAACTTTATTCTGTCTTGACATAGTTATCCCGCTTGGTCTCCTGCTAAATATTAGAAAGAAACAATCGACATTTTTCTGGCATGTCATGAGAAGAGAAAATTTGGAATGCTTGGTTACAACTGGAAAAATACAGGGAAAGAGATATCGTGGACGACAAAAAGAGAAGACACTAGACAGCTTGGTGTCGTGTTATGATAAATATTCAAAAATAGAATTGATACGATACACAAAGGATATAGAATATTAGAAAAACATGATCTTGTTCACAGACAGAGTCTTTGTAGCATACTCCTCTTTTTTTTTTGCTAATGCTATATTTCCTTATATGTTGTATTTGAAAATCTATCAACCCTTCAATAGACATCTGAACTGGGCATCTTAGATGCCGTTACTAGAGATTAGTGAGCATCCTGTCAACACTAGAACAATCCAGCAGTTCATTGTTTTGTTACTTTGTTAGGAGGTACAGAGAGTGCGCGTTATACAACTAGTGTAAAAAAATACTATCAAGTTAGATAGTTAATGGGCTGATTATCTTCATCGAACAACTGCACATAAGCGCTCGGTTCTCCCCAGCAAGTCCTGTTGTGTTAAACGATAAAATGGTTCACAAGTCTTCCCCATCCTTCTCGTAGCTCTCCTGATCCTAGGCAACATCCTGCTGGACTAACATGAAGATCCTGGAGTCGCACAAGGGTTTCAGATTCACGAACAACATCGAAATCATTATTTTGAGCTCAGAGATATCGATATACGATCGTCCTTCATTATGACGTGACATGCACAACATTGTAAACAATGGATGTACACATAGCACTTGAGTCATTCTAAAGAACCCCGTAGCTCCGAAGCAGAATTATTAAAGTCGCACCTTTGCTTGACTTGACACAACGATCTACATCAAGGAGCTGAAAGTAATTGGCACCGAACAAATCTAAGGGTGATTATTGGATTGTTCTTAATGTGATGACGTAAAACGTACATCAACTTTACGACGGAGGAAGGTTGCATATACACCGCCTGATTCATAAAAAAAAGCCACTTCTAAGTGCAACTCCGTAGTACTAGTGGGAAGCCGGAAAGTGATTCACTTAGAAAATCTGATTTACTTTAGTGCAGCGATGTACATTAGAAAAGCTGAAATTATCACACACAAACATCGTCTCCAAACTCAAATCCTGCAGTGGTCGATGGAAAAGATTAAAATACCTATGATTACACCCATTGATAACTGCCCTAATAACTGTTACCAAAATAACAATGATCGTCAACTGTGCGTTGGTAACATTCTGGCTTGGAGATAAAGTGAATGTAGCTTAAACCACAGCTTGACGCTCTCCTTTCTACCCAGCAGATAAAAGAATAGGTACCTGACTCGCTGGGTTGGGGAAAGGTAATGATTGTCAGGAAGTGCACTAGCTCCATCATTTCCAAAATGGTGCGACCTAGAACGGATACTTATCTCCTCTGCGACAAGATACAAGTCACGGGACATTATGATGTGATATTATTATTTTGTTTACTGAAAGGTGAAACAAACAAAAGATTGGACGTTAACGATGCACCGTCCACATCATTAATGAAAGAAAACACTTTATAGAATATTATAAGGAGAGGAAGTCAGACCACTGAAAGTGTCTTACCTATCCTCATTCACTTCCCCGCTACTGTAACTTCTTGGTACTGTATAACGCACGTCCATGTAGATTCTACTCGTACTTCCCAAGTTTCTTTTTTCTGCAGCTTTCTGAGCGTGAAACCTTCGCTTGCAATATTCATAGGATGTCCAGTAACTTAGAAAATAGTAATATAGAGTAAGGTATTAAACTTCCCTTTTAATAAATAAACTGAATAATTTAGCGTTGAAGTGGCCAGTGCTCTCTGTTCCAAGGGTACTTTCCCTAGATCAGTGTGTCAGAGGTCCATTACAGCTCAGCGTGATCGACTAAACACCTTTAGAGTTATTGAGTTATTAAGTTGTTGAGTTATATGCGGGTCATCGTCATTGCATTCCGAACATGTCATAGGTGCTCAGCTTCCCTCCTCAGCAAATCTCGCATTGTCCACCGACTGACGACTCCAGTTCTGTTTTGATTTATAAGTCTTCTTACACATCCTCTAAGTTTCTCGTTTCTGGCTGTGCCCATCTTAACTCCCATCTCTTTCATCTGAAGAAGTGATGTGGACTCCTTGTGGTCGAAGTACTGTGCCTTTCCCACATTTCGGAGGGCATTGATGATATCCGTCCATTGACCGTCCTGAAGGAGAGCGCCGTTAGCCAACTTGTCCACTCTTTCATTTCCCCGTACTCCCGCATGTCCTGGGACGTAGACAAGGGTGACCTTAGGTATTTGTGTCTTCTGCAGAGCTTTAGAGTAGGGCTTAACCAACCTTCGCTTAATTGTCGAGCGCATATCACAACGATTTGAACATTATCATCTACCAAGTGATAAAAGGGAGATAATTTAAATGCATATAACAAATTTTAGGTATCATCATCATTACCAAGTACCATGCCTACTGGCGTAAGTGATCATGTCTCTCCACAACTTTCGATCTCGACACTTATTTATCATGTCCATTATTGACCTTCTGCCAAGCCATTCTCTTAAGCTGTCTGATATCTTTTCTCTTTGCTTCCCTCAATATCTTTGTCCCTCGATTTTCCCAGTTTTTACAATATATTCCAGCTGTTCCCTTCTCATTACATGACCAAAAAATGATGATTGTTTTTTTTCCAAATTTTTTTAATTAGCTCTCTTTTTTGCTTTGGTCTATTTCAGAACGTTGTCATTACTTCTCTTAGCTATCCATGGTATTCTCAACATTCTTCTGTAAAACCACATTTAAACACACTCCTGTGATTTTCTTGTATGCTGTCCCATTGTCCAGGAATCACATCCATATGTTAAAACTGGCTCTATATAACATTTAAGAACTTTTTTCTTATTTGTATTGTCAAAAATGGATAGCACAGTATCTTTCTCATTTTGTGGAAAGCTGTTTTTGCCTGAGCCATTCTGCATCTCACCTCTGTTGTACATTTAATGTATACATGGTATAAAATCTAATGAAGGACAGTAGACCAGTCCTTCACATACTCTCCTTCACTGACATTCGGTAAGAATTATCCAGGCAACAACACATTTTAACTTCAATAAAAACGTGATTTTGCTGAAGTTAGACACCTAGACCGCCCTAAAACTTGTTGTCTGTACCAGATGTCATACACAATTAGAATGCAATGTGTCACGTGATGTCACAGCTACACATAACAGGTAGTGTGGTTTTGTCAATGCAATATTTTACAGCCAGGTTGACCTACGGTAATCTGCAGCTGTTTGCCTTCAGTTTGTTTTGTCACGGACACAAATATCTTCAAATAAACATCCAGGTATGTAAATATTTACAGTGGATATCACTAAACTTTTTTTTTATTTTAATGCATGTTTTGTATGTTTATGGTATATACTTTTCGTCTGATGTTGTTGTGCATATATCCACATGTTTAGTTTACAAGCAGGGTCAGTGAGATGAATATAGAGTTACAACTTTTGTCCTGTGTCTATTTGTGCCCTTATATATTTTCGGCACACTATTTTTTGAGTAGCATGGTCGGTATTACGCCAGCGCTGAATTTCTTCCCATAAAAATCCGCCTTCTATTTAAAGCTGGGTGAAGTCATCGACTAGAATCGAACCCCAACTTTTTGTTCTTGGTAGCCCTGTTCATTAACCACTGAGCTACCGCGGCTCTATATTTCTAAGGTGTGTAGCGGGGGTTGGGGAATAACTATGCCGCTGGAGATAAAAGGCCGCATGCCAAATGCTGTGCCCACGAGGTGTTCGGGTTAGAGTTTAGATTTTATTAATGCCAATATGCATATATGTACTACCTTGTCGCAATTCGACGCATTTAGATAACAATTACTCATTATCTATTTGTCCAACCAATCACCAGTGAGTCACCCACTGAATCTCATTTATTATTAGAAGGCAAAAGGTTTTCACAACGCTTCAGTTAGTTTCTCTTTGTGTAATTTTTTTAATATGTTATTTGTGTGTGTGTGTGTGTGTGTGTGTGTGTGTGTGTGTGTGTGTGTGTGTGTGTGTGTGTGTGTGTGTGTGTGTGTGTGTGTGTGTGTGTGTGTGTGTGTGTGTGTGTGTGTGTGTGTGTGTGTGTGTGTGTGTGTGTGTGTGTGTGTGTGTGTGTGTGTGTGTGTGTGTGTGTGTGTGTGTGTGTGTGTGTGTGTGTGTGTGTGTGTGTGTGTGTGTGTGTGTGTGTGTGTGTGTGTGTGTGTGTGTGTGTGTGTGTGTGTGTGTGTGTGTGTGTGCTCGTAAATACTTTTCTCCAATAATCACGTTTTGATCTGTGTTTTGGTCAATGCTTTTCTCCAATGATCACGTTTTGATCTGTGTTTTGGTCAATGCTTTTCTCCAATGATCACGTTCTGACCTGTGTTTTAGTCAATGCTTTTCTCCAATGATCACGTTCTGACCTGTGTTTTAGTCAATGCTTTTCTCCAATGATCACGTTTTGACCTGTGTTTTGGTCAATGCTTTTCTCCAATGATCACGTTCTGACCTGTGTTTTGGTCAATGCTTTTCTCCAATGATCACGTTCTGACCTGTGTTTTAGTCAATGATTTTCTCCAATGATCACGTTCTGACCTGTGTTTTGGTCAATACTTTTCTCCAATGATCACGTTCTGACCTGTGTTTTAGTCAATGCTTTTCTCCAATGATCACGTTCTGACCTGTGTTTTCGTCAATGCTTTTCTCCAATGATCACGTTCTGACCTGTGTTTTAGTCAATACTTTTCTCCAATAATAACGTTCTGACCTGTGTTTTAGTCAATGCTTTTCTCCAATGATCACGTTCTGACCTGTGTTTTAGTCAATACTTTTCTCCAATGATCACGTTCTGACCTGTGTTTTAGTCAATGCTTTTCTCCAATGATCACGTTCTGACCTGTGTTTTAGTCAATACTTTTCTCCAATAATCACGTTCTGACCTGTGTTTTAGTCAATGCTTTTCTCCAATGATCACGTTCTGACCTGTGTTTTAGTCAATGCTTTTCTCCAATGATCACGTTCTGATCTGTGTTTTTCTTAAGCAGGTCGCAAAGTTTATGTTGCATTAACATAATAAATTATGTAGCTGACAATTTATTTTGCAACGAAAAAAAGAAAAATAGTCACACAAAATCTCTAACCACAGATATGCGTTAACAAACATGACAATAAAATCAAAACGAGGATGAAATGCAATAAATAAGGGACAACACATGTTGAAAGCTGTCAACTATTCGTAGTTGACTTAGTGTGGCAAGATGACCAAATCAGAACTGATCAAGATATTAAAAGCCAATGGTGGCATTAGTAAAAAATCAAAAACTTTTGCCAAAGGAGTAGTGATCGATGAAAGAAGGGAAGCTAATGCAAAAACGAATAGAGATCTGTCTTTAATCTGTCAGAACAAGATGTGCAGATGTCGCAGTTCGATGTATACTACGACACAGCCCGATTAACACACGATTTTTGGCAGACAACAAAGAGTTGCTACCGCTAGACAGACGCATAAGTCGACTTTGTTAAGGTCGTCTTTTGTGAACGTCACAGTAAACTGTATGTGCACCTACAGACACAATGGCATGTCTCAATCTATAGTTTATTTTTAAACCCACCGTTAATCAATCTATAGGGTTTACACATATTGTCAAGACACATTTTAACATGGGTTTTTTAATGCCCGTAGACAGATTTAATCTAACTTTAAACCAACATCTACAACATATTTAATCGGTTCACACAAACTCAATGAAACGTAACACAGGCGGTTTTAGCATGAATTTATCCACTAAGATCAAGAAGGGATAATTTATTGTCAGCCTATATTTGTCATTGTTGTTATTTAAACGTGAATGAATCTATCAATGTGTAGAGTATAGGTTATTTCTAATTATTTTTATTTTACTGCTATTTTTGCAAATAAATTTGTAAATTTAACACGAAGTTTTTCACATATTTCCTTCAAAATAACCGACTTCGACATAACATAGTTTGTCATCAGATTAATATTTTATTTGATCATTATTAACCTCTGATTTTAAACAAAAAAACTATTTGTTTTGTCGAAATGTTTATAAAAATAAAGATGCTTGAGAGAAGAAATGTTTGTCATCACCTTCAGCCAGAGGGGTTATAATGTGATAGGATACCCGTGAGAAGGAAAACTGCGATAATAGTAAGAAGTAATAAAAATGAAAGGATAACTAGGAATTTTGATATTTTTTTTTTTACTGTGAACATTTGTGACAAACTAACACAAAAATTAGACTCAGTAACGATAACAAACTATGACAACAAGAATAGCCATTAGACAAGAAAACAGAACAGAAAATTGAAGCATTTGAAATGTGGATTTATGGAAGAATAGGTAGAATTGGATGGAACAAAAAGAAAACAAACGATGAAGTTTTAAAACAACTAAAAATAAATAGAGAACTACTAAACACCAACTCAAACAAGACAAATGATATTTTTGGGGCATGTTAAAAGACACAACAGCCTACTGAAAGTAATCCTGGAGGGGAAAATACAAGGTAAAAGAGGCAGAGGCAGACCAAGACTAACATGGACGAGTAACATCAAACGATGGACATTGTCAAACTATGACAATCTGCACCATCAAAGCAAGAGACAGAGTGGAATGGCGCTCCATGGTAGCCAACCTTCGATGCGGAGACGGCACTCATTGATGATAATAATGTAAATGGCTTGATGAAGCACATGCAGTAAAAGATAGCTTAATCTTACCAATAGATCCATAAGGAAGTCAGTGTTATGTAATCAATAGCATGGGGAGAAATAGGTTGAGACATGTTTTAATCATGTTTTTTTGAAATCTTAACAATTGTGGGGGTCAGATTGCTGAACCAAATATGATCTGTTTCATGAAGTTTGGGAAACGCCTGCTCTCTATTTATACTCTACAGATGATGCAGTGTTATGGTCCGCCCTTAGTTCGTCAACTGAAATGTAAACAAAACCCGTCACAGTTTGAGCAAATATCCAACATGAAAGCTGGAAAAAAATAACACTCATACTAATGTACACAGTGTATGAGTGTGCATTCATTATACAAAAGAAAATTTACTAAATAAGCGGTTGCTAAAGGTTGACATATACCTGTAGGGACCAGATCGTGTTAATGTTAGTAGAGTTAAACGTTTATGTAGGCACAGCACATGTAAGTTTAAAATATTTGTATAAATAAATCATACGTATATCTGTGGCGTATTCTCTATGCTACCGCAGCTACCGCCAGTAGCCTGAACATATTAACGACATACAAAAGGAAGTGATAATTTATTATATTTTTTTTTCATAATTATATAACACATTTTCGAATATTCTATTATAATGTAAGCCAATATGATTTATTTGCTTTGATTTGCATTTATTAAACAAGGTTTTCCTATGGCCATTATAACGTTTGTGAATGAAATCGAAACTACTATAACAAATAGTACATGGTACAGTTCTTTTCTGTCCGACTTAGAATTAATGACCTTGACATTCAAAAATTCCCGTCAAAATAATACGGCGAAAGTTACCGTTAGAGGAATGCGGTTTCATGGGTTATTTTTAGCTCTAGCCAATCAGAATCGTCACAAAGTGAATGTGAAACTATGTCTGATTACCGGAACTTCCTAAGCTATTTATAACTACGTTATGCGCATCAGCATATGTAGATAGAACTTTTTCTGCTCTCAAGAGAATCAAATCTTATTGTCGCTCAACTCAGACACAAGAACGCTTATCTGGTTTGGCAATAATGTCCATTAAGAAATCAACCCAACAGTACTTTTAACGACAAAGTCATCGAGACATTTTCGTCCCAAACAAGACGAATAGAGTTTACATATAAATACGTAAGTAATTTTAAATGTAGCGATGTCATTAGCAAATATTACTTCATGTTAGCCTACTGAATATAATTTATGTCTTTATTTATTATGTCAGCGGTAGCCCAGGCCCCAAAACCAGTATACGTCACTGACGTGTATGGATGTAAAACAAACTGTTGGTATTGGTAAAATGAATCATTTCTGCCTGTAGAATAAAAGGTTTCTGTTGGTTAAGCAAAAGTATGTAAGCACGCTTTTGTAGTTAAAAACGGCATCATGTACGTAAATGTCAACTCGTATGTCTTTTGAATTTTGTTTCGTTTGGCTTTACATGTTTATTTATGAAGTGTACCTTTAGAACCTATTCATATTAAAACAAAAGCTGACAATAAACTGAGGTTGGAAGGTGGATTTAGAAAACACGTCAGCTTGAAATAATTGAAAGCTATTTGCTTGGATTCAAGTACATCTTTGCACACACGTTTTATTAAATATTCTGAAAACAAATCTTAAAAAGTGTATATTTAATATATTATTTTTATTGTTTTGAAAAGCATGTTATATGTAAATGTGACGATGGTCGAAGATTAATTAGCAATGGTAAAGTGGCTCATGACAAAACAACAGTTGGGAAACTCATCACTAAATAGACACTAGGTCGGTATTACATATTATCTATTGGGTGACTACAGGCACACGAGGTTGGAGGGGTATAGCCAACTACTGAGAGCTCATTGCTGCGAGATCTGACATAACAACACTCAGTGCAAATTCTTGGCTACTCAGTTACTCTCAGTAGATGATGAGATGTACACATGACTCTTCTTTGTTAGCGAGACATTCACCGAAACCGGAAAGAGTAATAAACATGGCTCGTGTTGTCAATAGTTTGTAGTCCAGGTTTGATTCTGTTAGGTTAATCTTTCACTGTTAGAGTCGGCTCGTGCTGTCCATAGTTGGTAGTCCAGGTTTGATTCTGTTAGGCTAATCTTTCACTGTTAGAGGCGGCTCGTGCTGTCCATAGTTTGTAGTTCATGTTTAATTCTGCTAGGCTAATCTTTCACTGTTAGAGGCGGCTCATGCTGTCGATAGTTTGTAGTTCAGGTTTGATTCTGCTAGGTCAATCTTTCACTGTTAGAGGCGGCTCGTGCTGTTGATAGTTTGTAGTTCAGGTTTGATTCTGCTAGGTCAATCTTTCACTGTTAGAGGCGGCTCGTGTTGTCCATAGTTTGTAGTTCAGGTTTGATTCTGCTAGGCTAATCTTTCACTGTTAGATGCGGCTCATGCTGTCGATAGTTTGTAGTTCAGGTTTGATTCTGCTAGGTCAATCTTTCACTGTTAGAGGCGGCTCGTGCTGTTGATAGTTTGTAGTTCAGGTTTGATTCTGCTAGGTCAATCTTCCACTGTTAGAGGCGGCTCGTGTTGTCCATAGTTTGTAGTTCAGGTTTCATTCTGCTAGGTTAATCTTTCACTGTTAGAGGCGGCTCGTGCTGTCCATAGTTTGTAGTTCATGTTTGATTCTGCTAGGTCAATCTTCCACTGTTAGAGGCGGCTCATGTTGTCCATAGTTTGTATTTCAGGTTTCATTCTGCTAGGCTAATCTTTCACTGTTAGAGCCGGATCATGTTGTCCATAGTTTGTAGTTCAGGCTTGATTTTGTTAGGCTAATCTTTCACTGTTAGAGGCGGCTCGTGCTGTCCATAGTTTGTAGTTCAGGCTTGATTTTGTTAGGCTAATCTTTCACTGTTAGAGCCGGATCATGTTGTCCATAGTTTGTAGTTCAGGCTTGATTTTGTTAGGCTAATCTTTCACTGTTAGAGGCGGCTCGTGCTGTCCATAGTTTGTAGTTCATGTTTGATTCTGCTAGGTCAATCTTTCACTGTTAGAGGCGGCTCGTGCTGTCCATAGTTTGTAGTTCAGGTTTCATTCTGCTAGGCTAATCTTTCACTGTTAGAGCCGGATCATGTTGTCCATAGTTTGTAGTTCAGGCTTGATTCTGTTAGGCTAATCTTTCACTGTTAGAGCCGGATCATGTTGTCCATAGTTTGTAGTTCAGGCTTGATTTTGTTAGGCTAATCTTTCACTGTTAGAGCCGGATCATGTTGTCCATAGTTTGTAGTTCAGGCTTGATTCTGTTAGGCTAATCTTTCACTGTTAGAGGCGGCTCGTGTAGTACTCGGGATTTTGCTTTTCTGGACCTCATTTACATGCGACCAGGCCCTTTACGTAGGTCTGTAAAGCCTGTCATTATTGTCCTGCTCTGGGTCGTATTTTCAATGAATTCTCTCTATTTCATTTTCATGACTTCATTTATGAATGTTTTATTTGTGAACTTTTGTATGTGAGAGTTCCACGGGACTTTCAATCAGCTTGGCACGGTTTATTGCTTTACTGTTGGACATGATCACAAACTAACTGAACATGTTGCAGTCCTATAGTCGTAGATCTACGGATCATCTTTTCTTGAAATACGATGGTACGAAGGTAATAATAGCAGGTTTAAACATTGCTAGCTTTATCTCAAACTGATGCTCTGAAACATCTAACTCAGCTGACATGTCAAAAGTTGAATTACTTTCTTTAGGTTCCAGTAGCAACAGAAAGCAAGACTGCAAAATACTTCAATGGCTATTTTGCCAGTTGTCACTGCATTCGTTATGCTGTCTGTTCAAATGGTGGCTGCAGTTAATATCAAAGGTATTAAGACATTATGATATTTCTTACGTGACCTCCTATCTTTCTATACCACTATCTACCTACTTTCTTTCTGAACATCCTATTTTCCTTTCTTCACCTGAACCTGCCTACTTTTGTATCGTTCTTACTACCTACTTACTTATTTAACTACATTCTTACTACCTACTTACTTATTTAACTACATTCTAACTACCTACTTAAAAATTTAACTACATTCTTACTACCTACTTACTTATTTAACTACATTCTTACTACCCACTTACTTATTTAACTACATTCTTACTACCCACTTACTTATTTAATTGCATTCTTACTACCTACTTTCATGTTTAACTACATTCTTATAAATCTAGCTACTCACCTTTCTAAAGAACTTCCTTTATATCTGCCGATCGGGGTGCAAATGCCATTTGAGACAACAAAAATTTCCACACAAGGTTTTTAGGCTGCACCCAGCCTCTTTAAGTGGTTTCTCAAGGCAATGAGAATAGGTACTGGCCACTGCACCTAATGAACTTTCTACTTACCTGCCATTATGACTTCCCATCTAATTGTCCACTTTCCTTCTGATCTCCAATCCTAATTGTCCATCAACTTTCTGACCTTCATCCTAATTGTCCACTTTCCTTCTGATCTCCAATCCTAATTGTCCGCCAACTTTCTGACCTTCCATCCTAATTGTCCACTTTCCTTCTGATCTCCAATCCTAATTGTCCATCAACTTTCTGACCTTCATCCTAATTGTCTACTTTCCTTCTGATCCCCAATCCTAATTGTCCACCAACTTTCTGACCTTCATCCTAATTGTCCACTTTCCTTCTGATCCCCAATCCTAATTGTCCACCAACTTTCTGACCTTCCATCCTAATTGTCCACCAACTTTCTGACCTTCATCCTAATTTTCCACCAACTTTCTGACCTTCCATCCTAATTGTCCACCAACTTTCTGACCTTCCATCCTAATTGTCCACCAACTTTCTGACCTTCCATCCTAATTGACCACCAACTTTCTGACCTTCCATCCTAATTGTCCACCTACCTGCTGATCTCCTATCTTAATTGTCCACCTACTTTCTGACCTCCCATCCTAATTTTCCGTGTACCTTCTGATCTCTCATTCTAATTGTCCACATACCTTCTGATCTCTCATTCTAATTGTCCACATACCTTCTGATCTCTCATCCTAATTGTCCACCTACTTTGTGACCTCCCATTCTATTTGTCTACTTATCTTCTGACCTATCATCCTACATGTCTACCTACTTACATACCTACCTAACTTCTAACCTTTCATTATGGTGTCCTATACACATACAACTTAACGTCATATACATCTACAGATTTACCTGCTAAAGTATATGTCTGTCTGTCCGTCAGTCTCTCTACCTAATTCATTGCATGTCCCTGACTGCACTTTTACACGCTTATGTATCTGCTTGCTTACTTACCACATTAATTATGTACTTGTGAATTTATGTACCAGTTTATTTATGCATATGTATAAATATGTATATATATATATATATTATATATATATGCGCATGTGTGTGTAAGTATGTCTGCCAAAACATATATATCAGGTAAGTATGTATATATGGTTGTGCACATATTTTTGTACACACTGTCATAATTATTACAATACTCATTAAAACCGTGTAGGCCGTCCTATTGAAACAACACACGTCACATCAACGATTATGGCATTTAACTGTGGCCCAGGAGAAATCAAATGCCAGACGTCTGGAGAATGTATTTCAAAATTCAAATGGTGTGACGGAACGTCCGACTGTGGGGATAATTCAGACGAAATGTTCTGCAGTATGTATTATATATTTTTTTAAAATTAATTTGTATTAAAGAGAAACAATACACCTCTCTGTTGTTAAATTCTTTATTTGTCTGTCTTACGAATACTATTTATGACACTTTTTGTATTAATATGAGAAACAGTGATAAGTAATTGCATGGATGACAAAGGATATCCTATAATTGATGGACAAAAGAATGAAAACAAAAATAACTAAACAGAATATAATAAGCTAAACAAAGAATAAGACAAAATTGCCAAAAAGTAAAGGAGAAGTGGTTAAATGAACAATGCAAATAAATAGAAGACTGTCAAAATAAAAACAGATAATCAGTGCATAAAAGGATTAGTGAACTGACTAGTAGAAAATAAAACCAAAAATAGTACAGGATACTTGAAATAAAAATGGGAGATATATTAATGACAAAAAAGAGAAAACACTGTGGGCAGATGTACGGGAAACATTAATGAATTATATGGAGGAGAGAGACCAAAACTTATACCAGAACCAAGTAACAAAAAATATGAAGGACCATCAATACTTGACGATGAAGTAGTAGATGCCCTCAAACACGTAAAAAAAAGAGGAGGCGACAGGACCAGATAAGATATCAATAGAGGAACTAGAAGCTTTAGGTAAGACAGGACCAGATAAGATGTCAATAGAGGAACTAGAAATATTCTAGGCGAGACAGGACCAGATAATATATCAATAGAGGAACTAGAAGCTCTAAGTAAGACATGATCAGATAATATATCATTAGAGGAAGTAGAAATTAAAGGTGAGGCGGGAACAAAAATCATAACAAATTTTACTTCATACCATTTATAACAGAGGTCATATCCCTAATGATATTTTACAGTCAACCTTCACAGCTTTGCCCAAATAAAAAAACGGAAATCAAAGAATATGATGAATATATATCAATTAATTTATCATATCATATTACATAGTTCATGCTAAGAACATTATGAGAGTTGAGTTATTGAATTATTTGCGGATTATCATCATTGCACTCCGAACATGTCCATAGGTGTTCAGATCCCCACCTCAGCAATTCGCAGTGTCCAGCGACTGACGACTCCAGTTCTGTGCTGCTTCATAAGTCTTCTTATACTCCTAAGTTTCTCGTTTCCGGCTGTACCCATCTTAACTCCCATCTCTTTTATCTGAAGGTGTGACGTTGACTCATGGTTGTCCTAGTCCTTTGCTCTTCTCACATCTCGGAGGGCATTGATGATGTCCGCCCGATCCATTGGTTGACCGTCCTCAACAATAGCCCAACTAGCCAACCTGTCCACTCTTTCATTTCCCAGTACTCCCGCATGTCCTGAGACGTATACAAAAGTGACCTTACATATTTTTGACTTCTGCAATGACTCTACCCATTTCCTGCGTACAGAGCCCACCTCCATTTTTCTTATTATGCTTATCGAATCACTCAGTATACAGGCGTGGGTGTAGTCTTATGACTCTAACCAGATGAAAACTCTGGTCACTGCTATCACCTCCATCGTCATGCTACTTGTGGTCATAACGTAAGCACCACTGTCTTCCTTGACGATTCTGCCTGCTGAGCGTGCTTTAAATGCCCGTGCACTCATTTTGTGTTGTATTACAGATCCGTCTGTATAGATGACTGCATCTTTCTCATCGGTGTTATCTCAGATGAGACATGTTGACCTCAGCATTGATCATGACTGAGTTCTGTTCCTAGCATTTCCTGTCGAGTGTGACAATACACGAGAATGTGTCCCTGAATGACGTAGTCACCGGTATCCACTCCTTGCAAGCGTTGATATTGGTAAGCCCACAGATTTGTTTGATGACGTCTTGTGCTCCACCCACATATGATTTACCTCTTTTTAGCCTGCCACCTTTCCTTGTGTTGAGCTCGTGGTGCAGTGGATGATCTTTATCTGTACTTATCTTCAGGTATGCTCGTGTCCTGTAGATCTTAATCCTATCAATCATGGTTGGAAAAGTAAAAGTAAAGTAAAGTACCCCCCCGTCACGCCAAGTGGCGTATAGGGAAATATGGTGTTAGTGACCCTATATTTTACAGACCTTCAGCACATGATTTTTGGGGTAATGTGGTCGGTATTACGCCCGTGCTGCTTTACTTTCCCAGAAAAAATCCGGTACCCATTTAAGGCTGGGTGAACCCGGAGCCGTCGGTTGGGATCGAACCCTACCCCTTGTCCGTAGTAGTCCAGTTCACTAACCACTGAGCTATCGCGGCTCCCACTAATTTTTAGGGAATTAGTAAAACCCAGGTGTCCTCGCCAGGGTAATTCATGGTTGGAAAGTCAAGAAGAAACCTCACTCCTACACAGGGAGTGTCCTTCGTACATCCCAAGATAATGCACATGGCTTCATTCTGTATTTTCTCCAGCCTGTTAATATGCGTCGTACTGACAGTGAGAATTGCTAGGGCGTACTCGATTGGTGCGAGGACTAATTCCTGGAACAGAAGAGTAAGTAGCCTCTGCTCGATGTTGGCAGCTGCCATGACCTTCAAGGCGGCTAAGCCTTTGCGGGATTTTATTATCACATGATCGACGTGGTCCCGAAAACACAGGCTGCGATCAAACTTAACTCCGAGGTATGTCATGAACCTGTCCCTGGTCACCTCATCAGCTCCCATTCGTACCACTAGTGTGTCCATGTTAACTATATGATTTGTCAAAGGGAGAACCATGCAACTGATGTTTTATTAGGATTAACCAATACACCTGATACTCCACACCAGGAAAAGATGCGATCGAGTTCGTTTTGTTTGGTGGAGGCGATTTCCCTTTTGTCTCTTTCTTGTCGATATACCAGAATGTCTTCAGCAAAAGTCATAGTTCTTCCCCTCCCATCCAGCTGTTGTTCCGTGATCGTTATTGTGTACACGTTAAATAGAACTGGTGACAATGGTGAGCCTTATGGCAGCCCTGGACTAAAAAGTTGTTGGCTCGGTTTCCTTGCTACTTTCCTACAGTTCTATATTAATAAAACTATTATACCATTTCCATCCTTTTATTCTGCATAGGCGTCCTTTAAGTCTGTAGCTTCCTTTCGATAATATAATACTTTACTACTGTAAATGTATAACCATTACTTATATAAACATTACTTAATTTATTGCTTATCTCACACAAAACGTATTTATTTGACCCTTACAGATATGTGTCCCAATGAGGCTAGGATGTGCGCTGGAATTAAAAAATGCATTCCATTGGCCCGTTGGTGTGACAGAAAGGTAGACTGTGGAGATGGTTCTGACGAAGCAAATTGCAGTATGTTCTTTTAATGTAAATTAATAATTGAAACATTATTTTGGTATCTGGACTTCAGTATTATTGATCAATAGTTGATAATTAATCTGCCTAATTTATGTTTCTTGCTATTATATGTTTTTGATGTTAATATCAACAAATAATATATATATGGCCTTTGGCGTCTTGACAGACGGCTGGTAGCAAGAAATCATGATAAGTCAGTAGTTTGGTAAAGCATTAGTGTCTCATACTGGGTGCTGCTTTACTGAACATCTTTTCTCGTGACTGAATTTGCCAATCCTGGACAGACAGATCCATCCACAGAACGAGCAAGGTGTACCCGCGGTACCCGGCCTTGTCTCCTTTCTCTTGCGCCTTTTGTCTTCTGAATTGATATCAGCACTGTCTACACAATTTACACAAAATATACACAAATTGTAAAACAATAATAAACAAATATTTTTTTATAGTCAGAGGCATACAAAGATAAACAATAATCTACACATGCACGTAAGTTAATCATAATGGACCTCACAGATATAAATTCATGCACTAAAAAATAACAATACAAAAATCAAGCATGAAAACAACTAGGCAGATTGGACACAGCTTTTTTTTACTTGATTTTTTTATATTTTAAAAAAGACCATTTCCCTTCTGTCAGAAAGGGGTAAATATGATCCCATGTTTAAGCCACTGAAGTATTTAGCTCAACAACCTGAGGATATGTTATTGAATCTGATTCATTCCGTAAATTTTAGCCTCCATTTTCTACAATCTTCTGATAACAACAATCGAAATTGAGGTCAACATTAGGTGGGATAAGATGCAGGACAAAAGAGATGAGATTTAGAACAATAAATAAAGTAATATTCGCATACTTTCTGACCTGTCAATGAAATATTGCATTTAACGATCAGAGGTGTTGCTTTGTAAAATATCGCTTGGCTTGCAGCGACTGACCACTAACTTTAAGCCTTTCTACAGCCGTCTGCAATGTTGAAAAAACAGGTATCCTTTATGGAAAGATATAGCCTCCATCAAACTTTTCAAAGACAGCCGTAAGTGCTACACGAAGATACTTCATATGAACATAACTGATAAATGGCTGGTTATATCTGGCTAAAGACGGAGCCAGCTAGAGGCAAATTATAAATTCCGGCACATTCTAGACATTTGGTGAAAAAGAAAACACAGCCACTGACGAGATCCTTATATGGGCATTAGCCAGAAAGTATTCTACAACCGTCCAATAGTACTACATTTTCAACTTGGAAAAATAATATTAAATTGCATGTAGCAGATTTACAGACGATAGGACAGTAGGCAGGTACAAATGTTTCGGCCACAGGCCTTCGTCAGTATGACAAAGGCAACAAACACGTGCAAGACAATTACCTAGATGCGTTTTTATTTAGATTCTGTCAGAGCATTCTGGACTACTACGCTACTAGATACAACGAGATATCGCTACTAGGTACAACGAGATATCGTTATTAGATGCAACGAGATATCGCTATTAGATACAACGAGATATCGTTATTAGATGCAACGAGATATCGCTACTAGATGCAACGAGATATCGTTATTAGATGCAATTAGATATCGTTATTAGATGCAACGAGATATCGTTATTAGATGCAACGAGATATCGTTATTAGATGCAACGAGATATCGTTATTAGATGCAACGAGATATCGATACTAGATGCAAGGAGATATCGTTATTAGATGCAACGAGATATCGTTATTAGATGCAATTAGATATCGTTATTAGATGCAACGAGATATCGTTATTAGATGCAACGAGATATCG
>JAVIAB010000125.1:69061421-69121421 GCA_032433765.1 Megaustenia siamemsis | reverse complement strand
ATCTCTTGAATTAATCACATCACAATCTAACAATTACTGTCTCATGAACTGATCACGTCATAATCTAGCAACTAATGTCTCATGAACTAATCACATCATAATCTAACAACTAATGTCTCATGAACTAATCACATCATAATCTAACAACTACTGTCTCATGAACTAATCACATCATAATCTAACAACTACTGTCTCATGAACTAATCACATCATAATCTAACAACTACTGTCTCATGAACTAATCACATCATAATCTAACGACTACAGTCTCATGAATTAATCATATCACAATCTAACAACTACTGTCTCATGAACTAATCACGTCATAATCTAGCAACTAATGTCTCATAAACTAATCACACAATAATCTAACAACTACCGTCTCATGAACTAATCACATCATAATCTAACAATTACTGTCTCATGAACTAATCACATCATAATCTAACAACTAATGTCTCATGAATTAATTACATCATAATCTAACAACTACTGTCTCATGAACTAATTACATCATAATCTAACAACTAATGTCTCATGAACTATTTACATCATAATCTAACAACTACTGTCTCATGAACTAATCACATCATAATCTAACAACTTCTGTCTCATGAACTAATCGCATCATAATCAAACAACTACAGTCTCATGAACTAATTACATCATAATCTAACAACTAATGTCTCATGAATTAATTACATCATAATCTAACAACTACTGTCTCATGAACTAATTACATCATAATCTAACAACTAATGTCTCATGAACTAATTACATCATAATCAAACAACTACTGTCTCATGTACTAATCACATCATAATCTAACAACTAATGTCTCATGAACTAATCACATCATAATCTAACAACTACTGTCTCATGACCTAATCACATAATAATCTAGCAACTAATGTTTCATGAACTAATCACATCATAATCTAACAACTACTGTCTCATGAACTAATCACATCATAATCTAACAACTACTGTCTCATGAACTAATCACATCATAATCTACCGACTACTGTCTCATGAACTAATCACATCATAATCTAACGACTACAGTCTCGTGAACTAATCACATCATAATCTAACAACTACTGTCTCATGAACTAATCACATCATAATCTAACAACTACTGTTTCATGAACTAATCACATCATAATCTAACAACTACTGTCTCATGAACTAATCACATCATAATCTAACAACTACTGTCTCATGAACTAATCACATCATAATCTAACGACTACAGTCTCATGAATTAATCACATCACAATCTAACAACTACTGTCTCATGAACTGATCACGTCATAATCTAGCAACTAATGTCTCATGAACTAATCACATCATAATCTAACAACTAATGTCTCATGAACTAATCACATCATAATGTAACAACTACTGTCTCATGAACTAATCACATCATAATCTAACAACTACTGTCTCATGAACTAATCACGTCATAATCTAGCAACTAATGTCTCATAAACTAATCACACAATAATCTAACAACTACCGTCTCATGAGCTAATCACATCATAATCTAACAATTACTGTCTCATGAACTAATCACATCATAATCTAACAACTAATGTCTCATGAATTAATTACATCATAATCTAACAACTACTGTCTCATGAACTAATTACATCATAATCTAACAACTAATGTCTCATGAACTATTTACATCATAATCTAACAACTACTGTCTCATGAACTAATCACATCATAATCTAACAACTTCTGTCTCATGAACTAATCGCATTATAATCAAACAACTACAGTCTCATGAACTAATTACATCATAATCTAACAACTAATGTCTCATGAATTAATTACATCATAATCTAACAACTACTATCTCATGAACTAATTACAACATAATCTAACAACTACTGTCTCATGAACTAATTACATCATAATCAAACAACTACTGTCTCATGTACTAATCACATCATAATCTAACAACTAATGCCTCATGAACTAATCACATCATAATCTAACAACTACTGTCTCATGAACTAATTACATCATAATCTAACAACTACCGTCTCATGAACTAATCACATCATAATCTAACAACTACTGTCTCTGGAACTAATTACATCATAATCTAAAAGCAACTGTCTCATGAACTAATCACGTCATAATCTAGCAACTAATGTCTCATGAACTAATCACATTATAATCTAACAACTACTGTCTCATGAACTAATTACATCATAATCTAACAACTACTGTTTCATGAACTAATCACATCATAATCTAACAACTACTGTCTCTGGAACTAATTATATCATAATCTAACAGCAACTGTCTCATGAACTAATCACGTCATAATCTAGCAACTAATGTCTCATGAACTAATCACATCATAATCTAACAACTACTGTCTCATGACCTAATCACATAATAATCTAACAACTAATGTTTCATGAACTAATCACATCATAATCTAACAACTACTGTCTCATGAACTAATCACATCATAATCTAACAACTACTGTCTCATGAACTAATCACATCATAATCTACCGACTACTGTCTCATGAACTAATCACATCATAATCTAACGACTACAGTCTCATGAACTAATCACATCATAATCTAACAACTAATGTCTCATGAACTAATCACATCATAATCTAACAACTACTGTCTCATGAACTAATCACATCATAATCTAACAACTACTGTCTCATGAACTAATCACATCATAATCTAACAACTACTGTCTCATGAACTAATCACATCATAATCTAACGACTACAGTCTCATGAATTAATCACATCACAATCTAACAACTACTGTCTCATGAACTAATCACGTCATAATCTAGCAACTAATGTCTCATGAACTAATCACATCATAATGTAACAACTACTGTCTCATGAACTAATCACATCATAATCTAACAACTACTGTCTCATGAACTAATCACATCATAATCTAACAACTAATGTCTCATGAACTAATCACATCATAATCTAACAACTACTGTCTCATGAACTAATCACATCATAATCTAACGACTACTGTGTCGTGACCTAATCACATCATAATCTAACGACAACAATCTCATGAACTAATCACATCATAATCTAACAACTACTGTCTCATGAACTAATCACATCATAATCTAACAACTACTGTCTCATGAACTAATCACATCATAATCTAACAACTACTGTCTCATGAACTAATCACATCATAATCTAACAACTACTGTCTCATGAACTAATCACATCATAAATGTCACAAACACCATATTTCCTACTCGTTACTTGTCGTGATGGGGGTCACTTTACATTTTTTTTTTACATCAATTTATTCTACCGTTTGACTAGCTATATAAAGTTTACATAAACACAGCTTAAGGTGTTATATGAAAGATGTCCAGTGTTGATTGTTTGGTTGTGTTCAGTTTTAAATAAACAACACACGGGTTACAGAAACAAAAATGTTAAGAGAAAAACACTTGCTACACATCACATTTGTGTAGGTATTAAAACAATCTTTTCTTGGTAATGTCTCCATTATTCAACTTTCGGGTAATTTTAAATTCAATCTCGTAGACTTACGATATTATGGCGTCAGTCAGACACCAAGTACTTCACTAACTGTGCTATGTAATGGAATTACCCAGGAGTAACAGTTACAAACCGAGATTAGATGGTAATCGGCAGCCCACGCACTTGACGGTAAGTAGATTACCAACAGTAGCTGGAAGCGACGTTCAGGGCACCCTGGGACAATATATCAGTACAATTTGTTCTAATAACCCAAAATATATATGTGTGTGTGTGTGTGTGTGTGTGTGCGTGCGTGCGTGCGTGCGTGCGTGCGTGCGTGCGTGCGTGTGTGCGTGTGTGTGTGTGTAACAAAGATAAGAACTGGATTACATGATGTAGTGGTGTATGAGGCTAGATTACATGGTAAGGTAGAAGGGGACTACACTGTCTTGTGCAGACATTAGGTAAAGACTTCACGGTAGAGAATTGGGCCAAGAGTATCGAAACTTTGATAGTTCAGGAATTCCTCTTCTTGTACATGATTTTCCTTCTTTGGCTATACATTTTGTTAATGTGTAAGAAGCGATTAAACCTTTGTCATTTAAATTGGTGGATTTCTAAACAGCACATTTACTGATCTTTGTCACAGTAGGTCTATCTGGACGCATACTTTCTTTTGAAAGTGTAATATCTCAAATTAATCTAGTTCTTATCTTTGTCTCTACTCTGTTACACACACACACACACACACATACACACACACACACATATATATATATATTGGGTTATTAGAACAAATTGTCCTGGTATATTGTCCCAGGGTGCCCTGAACGTCGCTTCCAGCTACTGTTGGTAATCTACTTACCGTCAAGTGCGTGGGATGCCGATTACCATATAATCTCGGTTTGTAACTGTTACTGCTGGATAATTCCATTACATAGCACAGTTAGTGAAGTACTTGGTGTCTGACTGACGCCATAATATCGTAAGTCTACGAGATTGAATTTAAAATTACCCGAAAGTTGAATAATGGAGACATTACCAAGAAAAGATTGTTTTAATATCTTCACAAATGCGATGTGTAGCAAGTGTTTTTCTCTTAACATTTTTGTTTCTGTAACACGTGTGTTGTTTATTTAAAACTGAACACAACCAAACAATCAACACTGGGCATCTTTCATATAACACCTTAAGCTGTGTTTATGTAAACTTTATATAGCTAGTCAAACGGTAGAATAAATTGATGTAAAAAAAAAAATGTAAAGTGACCCCATCACGACAAGTAACGAGTAGGAAATATGGTGTTAGTGACCATAAATTTTACAGACCTTCGGCACATGATTTTTGGGGTAATGTGGTCGGTATTACGCCGTGCCGCTTTACTTTCCCAGAAAAAAATGTGGTACCCATTAAAGGCTGGGTGAACCCGGAAGCCGTCGGTTGGGATCGAACCCTACCTCTTGTCCTTTGCAGTCCTGTTCACTAACCACTGAGCTAAAGCGGCTCCCAAAAAATGGATGTGTTGCATCATATTACCTGGCAGTTTCAGTAGTGGTTGAGTGATAGGAAAATTGTTATGTAGAAGCTTTGAAACAAGAGGTAATCTGATCATCAGAAGCGTGCGACTTCGAGCTAATGTTTCAGTCATTAAGATTCTTGAAATTCTGAGGGCATGTGATGCGGACCCGCTGCGTCATGACTACCATGTGTCGGCCTTGTAACATCTTAGCTAAAAGCTCATAAAATATAATCTGTACAATAATGATAATAGTAACAATTCATCTTCTTCTTCTTTCTTCATCTGCCTTTCAGCGTCGAGGGGAGATATAATTTGAAAGTGTTTTGCTCTTCTGTTCGCTTCTGCTGCGGTTATGTGTCTAGTGCTTTTAATATTCCATCGACCATCTTTTTCGTGGTCAACCCTTGGGTCTGGTATTCTAGCAACGTTTATTGAGGGCTCGTTGTGTTGTGTTTTGTTCACTCTGCCTTGTCACGTGGCTAAACCATTTTATCTGTTGTTTCATTATATATTCTATGAAGGGAGCTATTCCAGGCTTTTTTCTCAGTTCTTCATTTCTGACCTTATCTCTCAGACTGTTTCCTGTCATTCGTCTAACACATTTAATCTCAGTAGAGGTTATTCTTCTTATTGTTCTCGCATCTAGGGTCCAGGTTTGGTATTGGTAGCACAACGCTGGAATAAAGATTGTATTGTACAGTGCCCGCTTTGCCTCTAGAGTTATCTCCCTGTTAGACAATAGTGGTGTTAACTGTCCAATTATTTGACAAGCTTTGATGCATCTTGAGTCTATCTTTGATGTTTGTGAATTGTCGTTTGTCACTAAACTTCCTAGGTATTTGAATTCCTCTACTTGTTTTAGTTGCCTGCCGTCTATAGCTACCGAAAATAGCCTGTAAAATCCCCCGTCATTGAATATATAATGGAACAACAGATTAAATGGTTTGGCCACGTGACAAGGCAGAGTGATCAGGGAGATCGATTACCACGTCCAAGGGTCGACCACGGAAAAGATGAACCGACGAAATATTAGAAGCACTAGGAAACATAATAGCAGCGGAGAAGAGCAAAAGACCGCACATTATACCTCCCCTCTACGCTGAAAGGCAAATGAGGAAGGAAATAATAATAAGAATATGGCGAAAAGGGCGATAGTTAGTTGAATCATATTGAAGGGATGTTATTTTAAAGTGATTTCCCTTTGACAACGACATTAATTCTGCAAACCTCTGGCACCTCTGGCAAATGATAACACTGTAGTATTAAATGAAAATTGTTGGACGCTCAAATCGCAGACGAGGATGCAGATAATGTGTCTGGAAAATAATTTGATCAAATTGTGTGAAGATAGTTTGATCAAATTGTGTGAAAATAGTTTGATCAAATTGTGTGAAGATAGTTTGATCAAATTGTGTGAAGATAGTTTGATCAAATTGTGTGAAAATAGTTTGATCAAATTGTGTGAAGATAGTTTGATCAAATTGTGTGAAAATAGTTTGATCAAATTGTGTGAAGATAGTTTGATCAAATTGTGTGAAGATAGTTTGATCAAATTGTGTGAAGATAGTTTGATCAAATTGTGTGAAGATAAGTTTGATCAAATTGTGTGAAGATAGTTTGATCAAATTGTGTGAAGATAGTTTGATCAAATTGTGTGAAGATAGTTTGATCAAATTGTGTGAAGATAGTTTGATCAAATTGTGTGAAAATAGTTTGATCAAATTGTGTGAAGATAGTTTGATCAAATTGTGTGAAGATAGTTTGATCAAATTGTGTGAAAATAGTTTGATCAAATTGTGTGAAGATAGTTTGATCAAATTGTGTGAAAATAGTTTGATCAAATTGTGTGAAGATAGTTTGATCAAATTGTGTGAAGATAGTATTGCCAACCTTCTTGGTCTTCTACCATTCAACTCCCTTTTTAGTATATGTCTTCAAGACACCTTTCCATACCGTTCTTTTTGCATCAATTCTCCTACTATCGTTCGACATTTCTAGAATTTTGTTGTTTATTCGCCTGCCACTCCGAGTATTTTTTGGCCTTCCATTTTGTCTCAGCCATGGGGATTTCAATAAAGGACTCACACTGTAAAACTTTCAGTTGGTTACCGTTGTAAGCGTCTTGTCCAACGCCGTCATCTTTGTCTCATGTCTTTGTCCATTGCTTTTTGGCAGAGGCGTAGCAAGGGTTTTCAGCGCCCGAGGACAAAGTCAATTTTTTCGTCCCCCAAAGGGCACCTTTTGACATGGTGTGAGTCATAACGGATTAATACGTATTCTGAATTCTGACCACGGTCCACGACACAGGGAAGTCATTTTTCTTTTCTTTAACCAGTTTCGATTATTTTGTATTGGATGTTTCATTACTAGTTAACTATGTAGGATTAGTTTTATTTACTTACATATCTGTGTGTGTGTGTTTTTATTTACTTACATATCTGTGTGTGTGTGTGTTTGGTTTGTTTGTTCCTGCTGTATGCCTATTGAGACGAAACGTCGTTCAAATTTGTGTCGTCTACTAATCACGTAAAGCTTTTACCATACCATTTTTTCTATTTTATTTTAAATTCTCCCTCACATTTAGCTTTACTGCAGCTTCGCATTTTTATGTATTCATTTGCATTTCTTTGCCTTAAACCTCCCCCGCCCCCCAATCGGTTATTCCCTGGCAGCCGGGTGCACAGCGGTCCCCTGCCGTACAGGCAGATAACTCCGACTTCGTAGGTTCACATATTTTTTTCCCGTTGATGAATAATTGACTTTTCATACCGGTCCTCGCTGCTAAGACCAGGGGTGGTTGCCGCAGAGAGAAATCATCAATAAAAATCCCAACTGGTTCAGCCGAGGTTTAGTGCTACAGAGCACTTAACTCAGTAGCTCCGGCAGCAAGCCAAACTTGGGATATTTGGAAACTGTAACAAGGAACACTTTTCAGACACAGTCGTTAACTGTTTCTTCCGGCTATCCGCCAAATTGGGTCGGAAGTTCATGTCTTACTAAAAATGTTGATCGTCATAACATTACAGATGCATTGTCGTAACACTGTGATCAAGTCTTCGAATGCTAATTTATCCTACTCTAGTTGTCCCAATATTATGTCTCCAATACTTGCTGCGTCCCTTTTTGTGGGCTTGATCCCATCCCATGGGCAAAATTCTAAGAAAGACTCCTTGACAACTATAGTCTTTTCCTCAATGTTTATATCTACATATCTAATGGTCTCCAACATTTTTTTTTTGGTGAGTAACATCAGAGGTTGCATCAACCATTATTTCATTATATTTAGCTCTCTGGACGGTATACACTAAGTTTTTCTCTGTTTGAAACTATGGACGTCATACACAAGTTTTTCTCTATTTGGCTCTTTGGACGTCATACACAAGTTGTTCTCTATCTGGCTCTCTGGACGTCATACACAAGTTGTCCTCTATCTGGCTCTCTGGATGTCATACACAAGTTGTCCTCTATTTGGCTCTCTGGATGTCATACACAAGTTGTCCTCTATTTGGCTCTCTGGATGTCATACACAAGTTGTCCTCTATCTGGCTCTCTGGATGTCATACACAAGTTGTCCTCTAACTATAGATGCTAAAACTTGGATGAACACATTCCGTATATCTGGTGAAAGTTACGCAGTTGATACTGAATTTTTCTGCACATGCTAAATGTGCCCCTTCGTGGCTGGATCAAACTCTGCAACAAACTTCTCAATTTCTATCAGATTTCCTGCGTTTCTGTGACTCTCCCGTTGTTCAGTTACAGTGGTTTTCTCTGTGGCCTGTAACGATCAAATTTTCTTGGCTAAATGTTTTATGCAGCATAATACCCTCTTAAATACTTGTTGACATTTTTTCCTTTTTTTTTAGAAATTTGATTTTGTGAAGCTGTGCATCTTATTAAACCATATTTTTAAAATCAGTTTATTTTCCATTTCTGTCCATGTTGTGAAAGAATACCGATGCCTTTGAGAATTCACATGTGCAGTAGTTTTTTTCTTGTTTTTTTTTCCAACCATTTTCAGTTGTCAGTGTTGACTGCAACTTTTGATGGGATATAGAGAAACGAAAACAAAATGCTGCTCCCTTCACAGGGAGAATACACAAACCAAGATCGACTCATCGTGCCCTCCTTTGCCTAATTGTTTTGTAAATCAAGCTGACGTCACTGATCTAATATTTTTGTATACAAAAGGCTCAGATTTATTTTGACAATAAATCGACCCCCTCTCCACTATTTCTATGCGAAGTGCACCTGACACGATTGCTTCCCCTGATGCCTGGTTGCTTCCCCTGATGCCTGGTCAGACTTAACATTTCCAAAGTCTTGATTGTAAATCACATCAGCTACAATTTTAGTACATGACGGCTTGTCTTGTTGAGTTGGATCAAGTAGATCATCATCCAAATCTTCCTCATAATTTCATGAACTTTGGTATTCCATTGTATCTAAATCCGGCTGTCTCGAGGTTTCACTGATGTACCTTTCTTCTAAGTTTCCTTGTTTAAATCTTTTAGGAGAGTTAAGTGATGTTTATCTTCGTTACATCCTCTACTGCTTTTGTTGCCGGAGATTCAAAATTTTTTCCTCTTCAAAAATTATGTAAAAATTGTGCATTATTTCGCACATTCTTCAACTTGGGTCTTCCTTCGTTCTCTTCCTTCTGCACCACTTAATTTTTTCTGTTATGATCGTTTCATTTTTATTGAACATCTAAAAAAATATAAATATAAAATTAATAATTCGTCATGTTGGAACTTAGTTACTGTTCATAGTACGAATATTTGAAATTGTAAAATTCACAATATTCCTCATACTTGAATCCAGTGATTCTCAACCGTTTTGTACCAGTGGCCTCTTCCAAGTTCTTCCTGTGGACCACCCCCCCCCCCTTACATTTTCACCTCTTTGGCCCTTATCCTGTCATAATGATCGTGTTTATATATAAAATATACACACATTGAAATTTATGCTTAAACATGGTGTTTGTAAAATCAATAGACTCAACTGGGAAAATCAAGAATTCCTCTATTCTTGTTCATGATTTTCCATCTTTAGCTATACATTTTGATAATTTGTAAGAAGCGATTAAACCTTTGTCATTTAAATTGGTAGATTTCTAAACAGCACATTTACTGATCTTTGTCACAGTAGGTCTATCTGGTCGCATACTTTCTTTTGAAAGTGTAATATCTCACATTAAGCACATGGATTTTCTGTGGTCCTACAGTGACGGGGTTAATCCATAGCCAAGGTACTTGACTGAGTATTGTCTACTTTTTTCTTTGTCGAGATAGCCATGATGTGATGTACTTAGTAAATTATGTGGTGGGGATGGGGAAACAATTTTGAAACAGTTGGAACCAAACTGTAGAAGTGTTTGCGGCTGTAGAATTATAAAAAAATCACTTTTTTTAAAAATAAATAATGCTTCCTTACATCTTCATAAACAACAGCAATGTAAAAATTATGTCGTTGCAAAATTTATATAATAATCTATTTGCTTCAAGTCAATTTTAAGTGTGTAATGCTAACAACAGTTCAACACATTTTTTAAAATAAAATATATCACTATATATAAATGTGTGTATATACTCACAAATCAAATGTTCACGATATATTTTTACGATGCTAAGAAATTAAACACAACAAACCCCATACTAAAATAACATGTGGCTCCCCGAAGGGCATGTGGCCTCCAGTTGAGAACCACTGCAGTAATCTACTGATAGACGAACTTGACATTTCAGAATGAAACCGGAAGTGCATTTAAGAGGGGAAAACATTTCATTCTGAAATTCATTCGTAATTATGTAACATCAATTTGCCCCCCCCCCCTCCCGCCTGAAGCTGCGCCCGGGGACAGATACCCCCCTTGCCCTCCTCCACCCACTGCTACGCCATTGGTGTTTAGCGATTTCTAATGTTTCTATGTTAGCAATTGTGCCATACTAATTTGCTGTCTTTTATTCTGAGAAAGGATCCATTAATTAGTTCTGCTTTAGTGTGATTATCGTTTTTATTGTACACCCTGTTTTCCACCTTCTGAGACGGTAATATGATTGAGTTAGTTATTTGTGAGTTTACGATAATTATACTTCGAACATGTCCATAGATGCTCAGATCCTCATCTGAGCATATCCCGCAGCGTCCAGTGATTTACGATTACAGTTCTCTGTTGGTTGATAAGTCTTCTTATACGCCAATTTAGTCTCTCGTTTCTGGTTGTATCCATTTTAACTCTCATCTATTTCATTCGAAGGAGTGACGTGGACTCAGGGTTGTCGAAGTCCTGTTATAGAAGGCCTCTTAAATATAACAGAACACTTATGACCGAGCTGACCTTAAATAGAACTTATGATTGACTTGAACACGCTTGTTGGAACGACTCGGCGTTTGACCTCAACGCCTGGAGTTGCGATGCAGGCACGTAGATTGCCCGGTGGCGTCTTGCACCAGACAGCTCGTCTTGACCCCGTATCAGACTTGGACCTAGTGTGCTGGATTTGACTCGAGATTCTGTAGCCGCTTATCTGCCTTCTGCTTGCCTGATGCTGAACTCATACATAGCCCGGACACCCACTTGACCGTCTGTCGTGATCGTATACTCTTGTACTTCGCGCTGTTTCGGGGTGGCGACCACCTCTGCGTCTATGGGCCTGTGCTTGACGGCCCCTCCCAGTTTCCGTTCTTCGCTAGGCACAGACAAATACAGATTGCTAAGAAGTAGTCCAGGAACACCATGTAAAAATACACACTCGAGGTTTAATTCTGGAAGATCAACCTCTCACAACAAGTTACACAATTACAACAACAGTATGTTTGTTAGCGGCCTTTCTCACATTGCATGCTAATTACGAGGCGTACCCCGACTTGTCTGGGCTGTTATCTAAGGGCCGCAGTAGTACAGAACTGCAATACTCCCTGCAAGCCACCATGCATTTTGGTGACATCATGTTGGACCGACTCCACTCAGTCGGACTCGCTTGATGGCACTGCGCGGAATCTTCCCGCTAGCTATCGGCCACTGGTATGCGCCGATGAATCTCCCCCTGTTGTCTGTTCGTGCCTGTAACAGCACCCACGGTGTCGAGCATGAATTCAGCGATTGCTGTCTCGCCTACCTTCACCTGAATGATTCGTTGCTTCTGAATTCCACCCCTAACTCATAATAGTACCTCAATGCTGAGCACATAAGTTGGCGATATCTGACTCGCTCAATCTCACCTACCCTGTTCGTCGTTTCTGAGTTTCATAACTCCTTGGTAGAGCACACTCGTTCTTGAGCATGTCTAGGCAAAACCTGTCTCGCCCCTTGTCATCCAAATTATTTATTGCTTCTAAATTGCACAACTACATGACAAAATCATACTCCTTATGGAGCATGAACGCTGAGAGACTGTCTCTCTCACTGTCACTTAGATTGTTCGTTGCGTCTAACTTGCACAACTACATTACAATAGCCTACTTCTTACTGAGCATGAATGCTGTGAGACTGTCTCTCTCACAGTCACTTAAATTGTTCGTTGCGTCTAACTTGCACAACTACATTACAGAATCAGTCTCCTGCTTGAATTTACACCAACACATAATTATACATAGCACTGTTCCAGAAACAATGTCCGCCTCACGCAACGGCCATACACAACTAAACTGACTCTATTATCCTGTTGTGTACTACGAACCATGCTCACGGTATCAGTTGTCAAAACAACAACTGTCAGCACTGTGCCCTCGTTCTATCTCGACTGACTTTCTCACCTATCCTCTTCTCTAACGTTTTTCCCTCCATCATACCTCGTTTTACATTTCTCTCTCGCTCCTAATTGCGCCTTATCTTCCCCGTGAGACCCAATGTTTCTATCCTTCTTACCACTTATCTTTTTTCCCCGTGGACTCGATGATTCTATTTTAGTTAACCCTTCTCACTTTCTCCCTCGACTTCTACCCCTACTCCCATCTTGTCTTACACTCTGTAATCACTGCTACACTGTCCCCTTCTTGCATCTCGGAGAGCAGTGATGACGTCCGCCCGATCCATTTTTTGACCGCATTCGACGACAGAACAGCAAGCCAGCCTGTACACGCTTTCATTTCACCGCACCCCCGAGTGCCTAGGAACACACACAAAGGTGACTCTAGGTATAGTTTACTACGTTTGTGTAGAGCCGGCCTCTACTTTACTTATCAAGCTCATCGAGTCACTTAGTATACGGACGTGGGAATAGTCATATAAATTCAACCAGATTAACTTCCTGGTCACTGCGAACATCTCCATCGTCGTGTTTCTTGTGATCATAACGTACGCACCGCTGTCTTCTTTGACTGTTTTGCCTATAGAGCGTGCTGTAAATGCCCATGCATTCCTTCGGTCTCGTATTACGGAACCGTCTGTATAGATGACTGCATCTTCTTCGCCGGTGTTGTCTGTCAGAGGATAGAAAGAAGAAACACAGATTTAAAGATATCATATAAGTGAAGTTGTATCTTCTCTTTTTCTCATTTTCCTTTTAGCGTCTAGGGTAGATGTAATTCGCGGTCTTATGCCCCGTTATTTCTTTACCCACTGTTTCCAAGCGCCTCTAATATTCCTTCAATCCATCTTTTCGATCCTGACATTTTTCTGAATTGTTCACATCTGCTTGTATCTCTCAGACTGCTTCATGTCATGGACCAAACATATTTCATTTCGATGTATCTTTCTGCTTGCTCTTGAGTCTTGCGTCCACGACTGGCACTGGTAACACGACGTTGGAACAAAGGTTGTGTTGTAGATTACTAGTTTTGACTCTGAAGTTATTTCTTTCTTAGGCAATAGTACTAAGATAAGAATTAGAAACAGTTGACAAATTTAAACACTTAAGATTAATTGTTAAAAATTGAAGGCTCGAAACCTAAAAGATTGGCTCAAGTAGCGCAAACTACAACCAGCTCTTGTGAGTCTAAAAAATATTTGGAAAGATAATAATATACTGAAGGGCATTAGTAACGCACCGCTTTACAGATCCAGGAACAGAGTGTGAAATATAAATATAAGTGTGGGAATAGATTTTCCCCGTTTTTGTTATGAGGTAGGGAGCTAATGGCTGCTGGAATGGAACGTTCACGATTCAACATAATGGTTTTTGTACAGACAGAAGAAGTAGAAGAGAGTAGTGATACGCTGTTGGATATTCTTACACGCTTTGTTGCACCTTAGTTCAATTTCTGTGATTCGTATGCTGTTATATGTCGCTCGACTTCCTAGATTTGTGAATTCCTGTTCTAATTATCTGTAGTCCAATGATTATATTGATTTTTTTTTCTTTTGCGATGTTCACTACTGTTGATTATTTTTTGTCGATTTTATTGATGGGTTGTGTGCTCATTAGTTCCTTCCTGATTTGCATTCCATCAGGGAGGGGAGGTACAGTTTGCGTGTTTTTGTTTTTGCCTTTCTGTTTGACCTCTCTTGCTGTTCAATTCTACTAATATTTCATCAATCAATCATGTACAAGGTCGGTCTTGGGGTCTTGTGTTCTCGTAAATGTGGTGAAGGTTGACATCATCTATTTTCATTTTCTGTTTTATCACGTGACCACACCATTTTTGTTTGTACTTTAAAAATTCAGTTTGATTGATGATTCGTTGTTAATGCAATAAATATATCTGTCATGCATATCGTTCACTGTTATTGTGCAGATTGGAGTTCATATTGACAGGAAGTTATCAAGGACTGCAATGAAGCTGACGATTGGGCACAAAATGCTATATCTATATAGCTATTGTTCTTTCAAGTCGAGGATGGCACATAGGGTAGACATTCTAGACCTGTCATATTCTACGATCTTTGCCATCTACTGCAAGACTTTAAACTTGATTCCCATTATATCTCGTCACACACAATAAGATAGACATATAAGAATTAATGCAGTTGTGGGGTGTTTAGTTGGAGGACAGCACAAGACAAAGCCAGTTATTTTGTTATCTCAAACTATGTGATATATTTGTGATTTTAGAGATTAGGAGTTGTTATGTCATCTCAAAGAGAGTTAAATATTTCATCAGATAATAGAGGAACGTTTATTTATTATCTCAAACAAGTTGTTTTGTCATATTACAAAGAGCGAGTTATTTATCACATCAGGGATGGTCTGTTGTTTTGTCATTTTAGAGCATAAGCTTTATTTATCAATTCGGAGTGGAGATTTGTATGTCGTCTCAGAGTGGAGATTTGTTTGTCATCTCAAATTGGAGATTTGTTTGTCATCTCAGAGTGGAGATTTGTTTGTCATCTCAGAGTGGAGATTTGTTTGTCATCTCAGAGTGGAGATGTGTTTGTCATCTCAAAGTGGAGATTTGTTTGTCCTCTCAAAGTGGAAATTTGTTTGTCATCTCAAAGTGGAGATTTGTTTGTCATCTCAGAGTGGAGATTTGTTTGTCATCTCAAAGTGGAGATTTGTTTGTCATCTCAGAGTGGAGATTTGTTTGTCATCTCAGAGTGGAGATTTGTTTGTCATCTCAAAGTGGAGATTTGTTTGTCATCTCAAAGTGGAGATTTGTTTGTCATCTCAGAGTGGAGGTTTGTTTGTCATCTCAGAGTGGAGATTTGTTTGTCATCTCAGAGAGGAAATTTGTTTGTCATCTCAGAGTGGAGATTTGTTTGTCATCTCAAAGTGGAGATTTGTTTGTCATCTCAAAGTGGAGATTTGTTTGTCATCTCAGAGTGGATATTTGTTTATCATCTCAAAGTGGAGATTTGTTTGTCATCTCAAAGTGGAGATTTGTTTGTCATCTCAGAGTGGAGATTTGTTTGTCATATCAAAGTGCAGATTTGTTTGTCATCTCAGAGTGGAGATTTGTTTGTCATCTCAGAGTGGAGATTTGTTTGTCATCTCAGAGTGGAGATTTGTTTGTCATCTCAAAGTGGAGATTTGTTTGTCATCTCAGAGTGGAGGTTTGTTTGTCATCTCAGTGTGGAGATTTGTTTGTCATCTCAGAGTGGAGATTTGTTTGTCATCTCAAAGTGGAGATTTGTTTGTCATCTAATAGTGGAGATTTGTTTGTCATCTCAGAGTGGAGATTTGTTTGTCATCTCAAAGTGGAAATTTGTTTATCATCTCAGAGTGGAGATTTGTTTGTCATCTCAAAGTGGAGATTTGTTTGTCATCTCAGAGTGGAGATGTGTTTGTCATCTCAAAGTGGAGATTTGTTTGTCATCTCAAATTGGAGATTTGTTTGTCATCTCAGAGTGGAGATTTGTTTGTCATCTCAAAGTGGAGATTTGTTTGTCATCTTAGGGTGGATATTCATTTGTCATCTCACATAGATCGAGTTATTTGTTATCTCAGAGTGCACATTTGTTTGACAACTCAGAATGGACAAGTTCTTTGGTCGCCAGGGAAATGAGTTACAACTTATTCCAAAGAGAACTAATTGTTTTTTTTCATTGAAATTCAGTTGTCGTGCTTTACCTATTTTTATTTGCTTAACGTGGCATTGGGAGCCGCGATAGCTCAGTGGTTAGTGAACTGGACTACAAAGGACAAGTGGTAGTGTTCGATCCCAACCGACGGCTTCTGGGCTCACCTAGCCTTTAATGGGTACCGGATTTTTTTCTGGGAAAGTAAAGCGGCACGGGCGTAATACCGACCATATTACCCAAAAAATCATGTGCCGAAGGTCTGTAAAATTTATGGTCACTAACACCATATTCCCTATACGCCACTTAGCGTGACGGGGTACTTTACTTTAGTTTTAACGTGGCATTTGAAATGTGAGTCATTTCAACATTTATCAACATCTGCTATGTTAAATAACACTTTCTTACAACTTCAGTATCCTGAGCATCGACATCTCTGTATGCTCTCTTCCGTGTCCCTTTCACCAATAGCTGATCACATGCCTAAACCACCGTGACTTGTCATGTAGTGTCATCCTTATGGGCATCGATTTCTGGGATGAGCGCTATAAATATTTCAACCGATTCAACTTGTTATAGGTTTCAACGATTCTAAAATTAGGGCCAGCAGCGTCCATTTAGTTCCGAATATACTGAGATATGTAAAGTGGTCAAGGCCGTGACATATGCGTTATCTTATACGTTTAGGGTTATACTCACAGTAGTGCAATCATGATGACCCGCAAATAACCCAATAACTCACAGTTGTTTCTCATTTATAACTTAGTTGATTTGCCCATTAATGTTTTTCCTGGATATTATCCTACACTGGACAACATGACAACAAAACATCTTCTGTAGGATTGCCCCCAGTACACAGACCTGAGAGGGACAATGTGGTCCACGCCCACCTCGCTGGAAGAGAGACTATATGGGGCAATAGAATCACTTAAACTGACAGCTGACTTCAAAAGAGAGTCTGGAATCCTACTCCGATTGAGACATGATCGCAGAGAGAGAGACAGAGAGAGAGAGAGACAGAGAGAGAAAGACAGAGACAGAGAGACAGAGAGAGACAGAGAGAGAGACAGAGAGAGACAGACAGAGACAGACAGAGAGAGACAGAGAGATCCAGAGAGAGAGACAGACAAAGGGAGAGACAGACAGATAGAGAGAGACAGAGAGAGAGACAGAGTGAGACAGACATAGAGAGAGAGACAGACAGAGAGAGAGACAGACAGAGAGAGAGACAGAGAGAGAGACAGAGAGAGACAGACAGAGAGACAGGCAGAAAGAGAGAGACAGAGAGACAAAGAGACAGAGAGAGAGACAGACAGAGAGAGAGAGAGACAGAGAGACAGAGAGCTCTTCAGTTGAGCCAGACGAAAAAAAAATAGGTACATGTCTCCCAGGGTTGGGAAACGGAAGTAGTGACAGCGAGGAAGAGATCTAGCCCATTAATACCCAAATGATGTAGATGATGATGTGAAATATTACAAGGCTGACTTAAAGAAACACCCAAAAGAGCATTTACTAAGGTAGGTTCAATCATTGGTCTAAGAAAGACTACGGAGAACTGTTACTAGGGAAGATTCAATCATTGGACTTAGAAAGACTACGGAGAACAGTTACTAGGGAAGGTTCAATCATTGGACTTAGAAATACTACGTAGAACAGTTACTAGGGAAGGTTCAATCATTGGACTTATAAAGACTACGAAGAACAGTTACTAGGGAAGGTTCAATCATTGGGCTAAGAAAGACTACGAAGAACAGTTACTAGGGAAGGTTCAATCATTGGACTTAGAAATACTACGAAGAACAGTTACTAGGGAAAGTTCAATCATTGGACTTATAAAGACTACGAAGAACAGTTACTAGGGAAGGTTCAATCATTGGGCTAAGAAAGACTACGAAGAACAGTTACTATTGAAGGTTCAATCATTGGACTTATAAAGACTACGAAGAACAGTTACTAGGGAAGGTTCAATCATTGGGCTTAGAAAGACTACGAAGAACAGTTACTATGGAAGGTTCAATCATTGGACTTAGAAAGACTACGAAGAACAGTTACTAGGGGAGGTTCAATCATAGGACTTAGAAATACTACGAAGAACAGTTACTATGGAAGGTTCAATAAAGGGAATAAGAAACGAACAAGGACCTACAAGAACTAACAACAAATCTTCAATTATGTAGATCTATGACTTCCGCTCTAATTCCGTCTTAACCGCGAGAAAAAGTAGCTAACTAACATGGGATATCTCGCAGAACTATTTCTTACCTACATTATACAAACCGTTTTGTCTACATTATCTATATGAAGTCTTTGAATGTGGATTTATAGAAGAATATGAAGAATTAGATGGAAAGAAAAGAAAACAAACAATGAATTCTTAACACAACTAAAAATGAAAAGAAAAACTACTAAACACAATTCAAACAAGTTAAGATGAGGATGCCCCAAGAAGATGGGGGCATGTTAAAAGACACAGCAGTCTAGTAAAAGTAATCTTGGAGGAGAAAATACAAGGAAAATGAGGCAGACAAAAACTAACATGAACGAGTAACATCTAAAGATGAACAAGCCAGCCTATGCCAAACTGCACCATCAAAGTGAGAGATAGAGCGGAATGGCGCTCCATGGTAGCCAACCTTTCTATGCGGAGACGACAAAGAATGAATGTGTCTATTTTACTTGTAGCTGTCGCTGTAGATTACCTTAAAGCTAAACCACGTTACATTTAGTTGAAAAGACTGAAAAAAACGATATTTTTAAAATCTATTGGTTCATTTTGTTTTATCTCGTCCTATCCCAAAAGCTGAAACATTCTATGTTTAAATATGTTATTTTTTTCTGCAACAGCAGTTATGGCGCCACATACTTTTCATGTCCGTTCTCTCTGTACAAAAGACATGATGATTACATGATGTTCAACAGGTTGGAATTCCCTGTGGCGCGATTGGGATTATGTTTTTTTGCTTCCAGGAAACTCTGCTCTCGGGTCGTGGAAACGACTGTATAGTTGTCAATGAGACTCATGGTAAAACGTTAAACGAGTGCTCAAAATTAGAGCAAGAAAACAAGAACTTAAGTCAGATATAGATAAAAATGAGCGGTGTTCGGATGTATGTTGGGATTATAATAATCTGTGTCTTTATTTTAAGACCACTCGCATTGTCATTGAACAATATCGTTTAGCATTTCAATTTTATTTCTGATTATCTTTTTTAAAAAAAAAAAAGCAATATCTCAGCACAGGGCACGACCTCTGTAGTAGAGGCGAGATGTTTCTCAGTGCAAACTTTTGAAACTTCGGAATAATTGTTATAAATGTGGAGATCAGGGTAATTTAAACAAAGAAAAACTGGTCCTGAGTATTGCCATTCTGGTAGTTATTTGATTTAGTCTATCAAGAACTGTGTCATCAGCGTGTTTGAGTGCTGGTGTTATGTTACAGTTCACACAGATCGCACTTCACAAAACCCTGTTACTAACATTCTATTGTACGTTATGTTCTTAGCATTGATGTTGTACAGGTAAGGAGAGAGAATGCACCCTTCCCACATCCCATTTTGAACTTCGAACAAGTCTGTTTCATCAGGTTTCTTGTTTACTGTTCATGATTTTGGGAGTTCAAGAAGTTGTTAGGTGACTTGTAAAGCCCATGTCTTTCATGATGCCCCATAGTTTTTCTTTTTTTTATTTTCAACGCAGTCAAAGATCTTGCTGTAATTTATGACACACGCATGTAGTTATACGTTATATAACCTGCACATCTACACTTGTCAAAGATGTTATGGTTATGGAAGGCCCCGGTATCACTGCAAACGAATTAAAATCCATAATTGCTCAACCGCCAGTGCCAACGGGAATCATCCGTATTACTATCTCATCTCCAAAACAAAGAAAGGTAGCTGTAGCCCCCATCATAGCAGTCTCATCACACGCCAAAAGACATAAGGCGAAACCGCACAAAAAGTGAACACAGCCATCTGTTCTCCGTCATACGATATCATCACTCATCGTAAACAATTGGAATATCGAAAAATGATCAAAACTGATGAAACGTACATCTCAAAGATGTTTGTCCTGTTAAAATTAAATGTTAATCGTCAGATCAGCATCACCACACATCGAACTATATACGGCCAATATCTCCTCTTCAGCAAATCACACAGTGTGAAACAACAGAGAACACTGGTTGCGTCTTGATTGACCAATGTTCTTATGCCACTCACATAACTCTCGTTTCTGTCAAAGCCTCTCTTAACATGCAGTTGTTCCTATAGTCTGTTTAAGCTTCCTCAGTCGACATCCACCGCGAACACGTTTATTCGCCATATTTTTTCTTAATACATCGGGAATCTTAGCCCCGACCATTTCTTGGTCGTACCCCCACGGCAGCCACCACAGCAAGTCTATCCGCACGTTCATTGATATTCACACCCATATACCCTGAGTCGAAAATAACAGAGATCGTTTTCATCCAAGTCCTCCTCAAGTACTCCAGCCACTGTCTACTGACCCAGCCCATTTCAATCTTCCTGGACGTACTCAAGTACTCCAGCCACTGTCTACTGACCCAGCCCATTTCATTCTTCCTGGACATACTCAAGTACTCCAGCCACTGTCTACTGACCCAGCCCATTTCATTCTTCCTGGACATACTCAAGTACTCCAGCCACTGTCTACTGGCCCAGTCCATTTCATTCTTCCTGGACATACTCAAGTACTCCAGCCACTGTCTACTGGCCCAGTCCATTTCATTCTTCCTGGACATACTCAAGTACTCCAGCAGTTGTCTACTGGCCCAGCCCATTTCATTCTTCCTGGACATACTCAAGTACTCCAGCAGTTGTCTACTGGCCCAGCCCATTTCATTCTTCCTGGACATACTCAAGTACTCCAGCCACTGTCTACTGGCCCAGTCCATTTCATTCTTCCTGGACATACTAAAGTACTCCAGCCACTATCTACTGGCCCAGCTCATTTCATTCTTCCTGGACATACTCAAGTACTCCAGCCACTATCTACTGGCCCAGCTCATTTCATTCTTCCTGGACGTACTCAAGTACTCCAGCCACTGTCTACTGGCCCAGTCCATTTCAATTTTTCTGGACGTACTCAAGTACTCCAGCCACTGTCTACTGGCCCAGTCCATTTCAATTTTTCTGGACGTACTAAAGTACTCCAGCCACTGTCTACTGGCCCAGCCCATTTCATTCTTCCTGGACATACTCAAGTACCCAGCCACTGTCTACTGGCCCAGCCCATTTCATTCTTCCTGGACGTACTAAAGTACTCCAGCCACTGTCTACTGGCCCAGTCCATTTCAATTTTTCTGGGCGTACTAATTGAGTGACTGAGAAAGTAGACCTGAGAAAATGTTTGTGCCGCCAACCAAAACAGTTCCTTAGTTACAACCATGACCTTCATGGTCAATCTGCTTGTGGTCACAAACAATACACAGCTGTACTCCTTCATACTTCTCCCCCCCCCCCTCAATCAGCAATTAGGACGTGTAAGCCCGTGATCTATACAAAATCCCACTTCTGATCCATCTGCATCATTGATAGCATCCCGCTCTGAACATCTTTCACTAATCAATGCCGGATCACAATTTTATGTTTAAAATATGGTACCAAGTACCTGCATGAACTATATTAATTAAATCATTGTTCTATTTTCCGTTCCATCTTCTGCGTGATAATCTGTAAGAGTATTTTACTGTCTTGATATAGAGCAATCGTTCGGTAGTTGGTACACAAACGTCAGAATCCCCTCCTCTTTGGCATGGTGAGCTACATTAATCTTGTTCGGACGTTTGCCCAGGTTGCACCGTTTGAGATCTTCACACACAGCGAAAGATAAATATAAAAATTGGCTCCCCTCTATGTTGGGTGAGTTCAGTAGTAATATAGATACATTCTAGTGACTTCTCATTCTTCAGCATACTTCATCTAGCATTGGCTCTGCTTCCATTTCTTCACTTTCTGTTTGAAGTATCTTCACACATTACTCTATAGTAGTCGCTTCATCTTTCCAATATATTATTGTGTTTATTTAGTGTATTGCCACTTCGATCATTAATCACTTGAACTGACCGTTATAACAGTCTAAAGAAGGAGGAAATAGTTCCAAGTAAACGAGAGAGATAGAAAGAGAGTGGAAGAGAGAGAGTGAAGACCTAGAAGACGGGTACAAGATGTTACTAACGATTTGGGAATGACTACTGCATACGCTGGCATTGGCTATGAAAAATTTTGTAAAACAAATAAAACTTCAGAGCAGTCATTTGAGCCGATCCTGCTTCGGGCTAACTTTTGTTCTGTGTTTTTATTTATTTATTTTTTTTTGTTTTTTTTTTTTATTTTTTGTGTAGTCTTTCCCGAATGTTGTAAACATTCCTCTTTCTCTGAAATAATACTGCTGACTCATAAAGTTTTCGTTCATAATAATATTCATTTATTATTTATTCGTCTTATGACAACTAAAGGTCTAGTGAACAATTGGCGATATGTTATAATCAAAGGAGCACGCAGAACATATCAAAGACCTATTGCAACTTGTGATAAGACGCGTACAAGATAGCTAGAAGGTAAACGGGTAACTAAATAAATACAAATTTGTGGTTCTCCAAGTAAGATGGGCACTGTTAGATTTACGCCCAGTCAACTAAATTTACTAACAAACTATAGTTGGCTGTGCATTTACGGTAGAGTATTTGTTTTGTGTCAGTAACGCAATAAAATGTCTGACTTGAGTTATTTGCGGGTCATCATCATTGGACTCCGAACATGTCCATATGTGCTCAGATCCCCTCCTCAACAACTCCCTCAGTGTCCAGCGACTGACGACTCCAGTTCTGTGTTGGTCGATTAGTCTTCTTATTCACCCACTAAGTTTCTCGTTTCTAGCTGTGCCCATCTTAACTTCCATCTCTTTCATCCGAAAGAGTGACGTGGCCTCATGGTTGTCGTAGTCCAGTGCCCTTCCCACATCTCGGAGGGCATTTATGATGTCCGCCGATCAAGTGGTTGACCGTCCTCAACAATAGCGCAGCTTGCCATCCTGTCCGTTTTTTTTATTTCCCCGTTCTCCCGCACTTGTCGGATTTGTATATATAGACCACGGTGGAACAGTAGCTTAACTATATGTGCCGTTTCTTTGCACTTGACCGTACCGCTCAGTCGCCCTGTTGTTTTAACGAAAATGTCTTCTTTTTTTTTTTTACAGTTTTTAATAAAATGGCGCTTTGATTTCAGATTTGTTTGAATTGTAAGTCTTGGTTTTATTTTTAACTTTAAGTCTATCTGTGAAACGATAGAGACGAGACTGTAGTTTTAGTGACCATAACCAGAAATAATTCTAAGTTATGAAACTGGACAAGGTGTGTGGTAATGCGACAAAAGTGACACACTAACATTTGAATGTCCAATTTTCGTTCCTCGTGGATGCATAAATTAGGAGTGACTCGATTTGTCATTAGCCAGAGACATAAAAGATTCTGTAAAGTTTGAGACTTGTGTTAAACGATCAGCTCGTTAATTAATGGCGTGACGTGATAGTTTTTTGGAAGAGACAACATTGCAGCAAATGAGGGATTTATCCAATCATACTGTCCATCAATGCCAGATTTTTCTAGCAAATGACGGCGTGTTCATTTTGCCCCACTTGTAATAAAACGTTGTTCACGCTACATATAATTTTGTTGAGGGTTTACATATTTTTAATTTATGAGAAAATGTTGGAAGATCAAAATTGGTCTACATTAGAGATGATGTCATGAGAGAAACATTCATGGTACTATAGTGTTGAAGTGAAACCTACGTGTACGTGTGCCTAAAATAGTCTGTTGGGTATGTTAAGGAAGAATAATGGCAAGCTTAATACGTTTATGTAATTACTTTATTTCTATCGACCTCCTTTTTATAAATAAGAAATACTACATACCTCCACCTTCCGGTCTAACCCAATTTTTCCCATCTTAATGTCCCAATTTTTCTGTCCCAATGTCCCGGTTTTGTCTCATTGAAACATCGCCAGCCCTTGTTTGTCCCTCCCTTACAAACCTCCACGCAGAGCACAGCGAGTTAGATAAATGACGTTAATGACAGCGAGATCTGCAAGTAATGTTGTTATATTTGAAAGGATAGTTGTCTTCATTCAAGTTATCAATGTCAACATTTCAAATAAAAATAAGGAATTTGAGACATGGGGTAGTTATGACGTTATTTTATCGCTTATAGCATCCAATTAGACGCAAAATATAGAAAAATTAACCAGGCAATATGATTGTGGACATTTCTCCACTCGATGGCAGAACAGGCGTTCAGCGGATGAATAAAACATACAGACATGCAATAAGCTAAGAGCCCTCAAAGTGGTCCTCCACGATTAATTAGATTGTCCAGAACTATAGACACGCGAACAGGGGCTACCCAATGTTTCTGTCAGCCAGAAATCTTCTGTGCGCTGGTTTGGCACGCCAAGGGCGAGTGTGTTCGCGTGTTGGGTGGAATGGGTGCGTGCTCCGCAGGGAGCAGCATGATTAATGTGGGCTGCAACTGGAAGGGTACCCCAGCACGTCCTAGAAGTCGAGTGGGTATAGTTAAGAGGTATCATAGTGATCGTGGCACGCAGAATGCAGCCAGGAAGTAACTCATGAACTCGGTAAGACATGTAGACAGAACAGCTACCTCTTTCTTTGAAGAAAGCATAACTGAAGTATACACGATCCCTTCAGAGGAGGAGAAAGAGAGAAAGAGAAAGAGATTAGAATTATGGTTCCTAAATTTGTTTCATCAAAATCGCAACCTTCATTTAACCTTGCTACTTACATTTTAAAGAACTGGTAACATAACACTCAAAACTCATAGTTGACAGCAAATACCCGGCACTCACATTTTGTAATAGAAAGCTACTGTAATCTCTACGACAAATAATAGTGTGTCAATTAGATTTAAAATGGTGAGAATACAAAAAGAAATATAGAAAAAATGGTATTGTAAAAGCTTTACGTAATTAATAGACGACACAAATTTGAACGATATGTCGGCTCAATAGGCCCTCTGCAGGAACAAACAAACAACACACACACAGAGAGATATGTAAGTAAATAAAACTAATCCTACATTGCTAGCTAGTAATGAAACATCCAAAACAAAATAATCAAAACTGGTTTAAGAAAATAAAAAATTCTTCCCTGTGTCGTGGACCGTGGCCGGAATGAGAAAGAGAGAGAATCCGCGCGGTGGTACGCTGTAATTACCCTGATGGTCAAATGGTCAAACAGTGAGATAGTAATCAGTAAAATAGAAAGGTAAGAGGAGATCCTTATTTATAACACCAAATAACATGTTAACTACATTATTAATAGAAAAGTAACAGGCGATCCCTATTTATATCAACAGCTAATCTTCGATCCCCATTTATATTAGCGCAGTAGAATGTGATCCCTTTTGCATAACCTAATCAATTTATACGATCCCCTTTTAATAGAAGTCAAGTAAACCCGCCATTTGTTGTCATTACAACCATTTGATATTGTAATGTGTTGAGAACATTCGTGATGAAATTTCACGTAAAAATAATCGCAATAAAAAATAATCGCAATCACAAATAATCAACGTGACCCCTAGAATACAACTGGTGGCTCAGCTGGGGTCGAAGTTCAAGGATTGCAAAACGTACACATTTAAAATACGAGCATTATTACATTTGTTTTAACTCTTCGTCTCCGCCTTTAAAAAAATAATTGCTTTAACAAGAAATATTATCTTTCCTTCGCTCGACGATTGCTCCCCTTTTAATATCTTTATTTCATCATCAAGTACCATGCCTGCTGGCGTAGGTGATCATGTTTCTTCACAACTTTCGATCTCGACAGTTATTTTTTATTTCCGATGTTGACATTCTGCCAAAGCCATTCTCTTAAGCTGCCTGGTATTTTTTCTCTTTGTCCCTCTATCTCTTCGTCCCTCAATTTTTCCAGTTGTTACACTATATTCCAGCTGTTCTCTTCTCATTACGTGGCCAAAAAAATGATGATTCTTTCTTCCTAATATTGGATATTAGATGTCATTTTGCTTTGGTCTCTTTTAGAACGTTTTCATTACTCTTCTTAGCTGTCCATGGTATTCTCAACATTCTTCTGTAAAACCACATTTCTACAGACTCCAGTGATTTTCTTGTCTGTTGTACTATTGTCCATGATTAACATCCATATGTTAAGACTGGCTCAACATAACATTTAAGAACTCTTTTTTCTGCTTCTATTGTCAAAAATGGATTGCATAGTATGTTCCTCATTTTTTTAAAAGCTGCTTTTGCTTGAGCCATTCTGCATCTCACCTCTTTTGTACATCTTCCGTCTGAGGTTAACAAAGTTCCCAAATATTTAAATTCATTTACCTGTTTTAATATTGTTCCACTTGTCTTTATTTTACACCGAGGTGATGTCTTTTTTCTTTGTTGTTACCATTACTACTGTATTTTTGCTTTTAAGTCTGAGTCTTTTATTTTTGCTTTCTTTCACTATAATGTCTAACATTTCTTGTAACTCATTTTCACTCTTAGCGATTACGACTGTATTATCAGCATACCTTAGATTATTTATATTATGACTTCCGATTGTTATTCCAGACATGCCCCTTATGGATCTTAAAATAATCTCACTATACATATTTTTTAAAATGTGGTGACAGCACACACCCTTGCCTAACACCCTGTTTTATTTGTTGAAATATTCCCAATTGGTTTTCAGTTCTTACGGCCACTGTTTGTTGCCAGTACATGTTCTTTATTATTTTTAGATCTTTGCTCTCTACCTTTATGCTTTCTAAATTTGTGATTATTTCTTGGTGCTTTATTTGTCAAATGCTTTGGTATAATCTATGAAACATAGGTTTTCTCCTCTATGGCTTTTTCTACTAAAAATCGTATAATGTATATGGCATTGCTCGTTCCTTTACCTCTAACAAAACCACACTGTTCATCGCTAATTTCTTGACTGATTTTGTTTCGCACTCTTCGAAGAGTTTTGCGTAGAGTTTTTCTGTCACTCGATATTAAATGCCTAAGTAGCTATATTCTTAATCTCCCTCCAGGTTCTTTCCATTTATCTTCATGGTGACTTGCAGATTCCAGAATGTTATCTTTTATATTATAACAGATGTCAGAACTTCACATCTAATTCACGTAATAACAGGAACATATAATAAACAGAAATATAAGCAATGCGTTTAGCTCGCTATAACGCCACTGGAAGTCAACATTACTATGCTGACGCAAAGGAAATAAAACAAAACAAATCAACATAATTTCACACACACTCTATTCAGACTGTGCGTGCTATGTGCACGCATGCTCAATGCTACATACACGTCAACACTGGCTGTTATGCTGCTAAAGATATTTCGCTTCGAAGAGTCGTCCCTTTCAGTAATCCCAAGAAATGTGTTCAGAAATTGCCTGTATAAAGTTCGCTTTATTGGTGAGATAGATATGCTCACTTGTGTGCTGGGCCCAGAAAGGGTAATTCACACGTGTTCTTGTATTGAGAACCATCATGCACAGTTGGTAAGTTCAATAGTACTCATATCACTTTTCTTGTCACACAGAAAGATCTATGTATAGAGCATGAAGTCGGTAGTACCGAAGTCTCATGGGTGAGTTTTAGATGGACGATTGTTCATCCAGCAGGTTATGTATTGTTGTTGTCTTTCGGCTCAATGCCATGACGTTTTGTTTTGACATTCTTCTATAAGATCGATTCCGTAGATGTTAATTTCCTATCCTTTCAGATCTAGATCTAGAACAAAGTCTGTCTCATCACTGTGACGTTGGAGAGTGTGGTGCTGAGACTGAAGTATTCAGCTGCATCCTACTTCCTGTCATTAATTTAGAGTCCGCTGCACACATTCTTAGTCACCAACAATTTTCTGCCAGCGCATTACTTTACTTAAGCTCCGTATGTAAAAAGTAAAGTACCCCCGTCACGCCAAGTGGCGTATAGGGAAATATGGTGTTAGTGACCCTATATTTTACAGACCTTCAGCACATGATTTTTGGGGTAATGTGGTCAGTATTACGCCCGTGCTGCTTTACTTTCCCAGAAAAAATCCGGTGCCCATTTAAGGCTGGGTGAACCCGGAGCCGTCGGTTGGGATCGAACCCTACCCCTTGTCCGTGGTAGTCCAGTTCACTAACCACTGAGCTATCGCGGCTCCCTAAGCTCCGTATGTATTACAGTAAATTATATCTTTAACCTAAATTGTTTGTTTAAAGTCAGAATGATATAACTTGCAATCCATTACGTTACTGGTAAGATTATAAGGCACATTGCCACACTTTGAAGTAAACCATGTAACGAGTTATAGATATATTGTTTCATGGTATCAGATCTTCAAGGTCATGGAGAGGTGGTCAATGTCGGGGTAGGTTAAGAGAACTGGGCAATTTAAGCAACTCTATATTTTTTACTTCACCATTAAGTGGCATGTCCTTTGCAGAACGTTGCATTAACAACATCCCTTCTCAAAGAATCTTTGTCTCTAGCCAAATCTCCCACATAACATTGCCTTCATCACACCCATTCTAAAAGAATCTCTGCCTCTACCCAGATCTCCCACAGAACGTTGGTTCAAATTAGCCACAGCCGTTCTTAAAGAATCTCTGTCTCTATGCAAATCTCTCAGTTTTTCTTTTGTCATTTTCAAGGTCTCCTTGATGTCTTTAAACCACTCTCTTTCTGGTCTGCCCCTGTTGCGTTGCTCCGGAACCACCCCTTCCATTATTGTTCTTTCGAGCCCGCTGTGCCTTTTGACATGACTCTAGTATTTTAATTTCCTCAGTTGCGGTGTTTATAAGCCAGTTCGTTTAAACAGTTAAATCTTTTAATATGTTTCTATTGCTCTTTTTCATTATGCAAAGTATCTTAAGGATTTTTAGGTAAAATTTTGTTGCTAATTAATTGATTTTCTCCTTTCTGTTTGCTAAATTCCATGATTCACAAACATATACTGTTATCGGGAAGATACATGTCATTAATTTTCATTTTACTACCTTGTTTGTCTCATGCCGCATGTTCCACGTGCGTTTAGTCTGTTACTATTGCTAATCTTCTTTTGATCTCTTTCTGACAGTCTCCATTGTTAGTTACTACAGATTCTAGATACTCATAGTTCGTTACAATCTCACGTTCTTCTCTGTTGATGACCATTTTAGATTGACTTTTTGGTCTGTTAATGGTCTTTATCTACGGAATCGATCTTATAGAAGAATGTCAAATTATATGGCAGATATGTAGATGATAACTTACCACCACTGTGTGTCTATATGTTTGGAATTGGAGTCATCAATAATGGCCTAACATCATCAAGTGCAATGACGATCATCATTTTCGGGAGGACGTGAACTCCCATGGTATATGGTGGATAGGCGGCAGGAACCATTGAAGACTATGTCTGAAAAGTGTTCCTTGTTGCAGTTTCCTCATATTCCAAGTCCGGCTTGTTGCAGGAGCTACTGAGTTAAGTGCTCTGTGCACACCGTGAGCTGTGTGTCTCATCCGTTTTGATCCTGCTTCGATATCCCGCTTGTTTACGATGAATGATGATATCGTATGACGGGGAACAGTTGGCTGTGTTCACTTTCTGCGCGGTTTCGCCTTATGTCTTTTGGCGTGTGCTGAGACTGCTACGATGGGGACTACAGTTACATTTCTTTGTTTTGGAGATGAGTTAGTAATTCGGATGATTCCACTGGCACGGGCGGTTGAGCAATTATGGATTTTAATTCGTTTGCTGTGATACCGAGGCCTTCCTGAACCAATAACCAATAAGGTAGATGTTATGATCTTCACTATCTTTATTTTAACACACTACACTTTTCTCTGTTAATCCTTTTGCACTGTTTGAGAGGAGGACTGGTCATTCTCGTATCTGGGTCTGGAATTATATTGACATTTGACATTTATTTTGAGATGGTCAAATAAAAATGTCTATCAAAACATCTGTCATTTGACATTTATTTTGAGATGGTCAAATAAAAATGTCTATCAAAACATCTGTCATTTGACATTTATTTTGAGATGGTCAAATAAAAATGTCTATCAAAACATCTGTCATTTGACATTTATTTTGAGATGGTCAAATAAAAATGTCTATCAAAACATCTGTCATTTGACATTTATTTTGAGATGGTCAAATAAAAATGTCTATCAAAACATCTGTCATTTGACATTTATTTTGAGATGGTCAAATAAAAATGTCTATCAAAACATCTGTCATTTGACATTTATTTTGAGATGGTCAAATAAAAATGTCTATCAAAACATCTGTCATTTGACATTTATTTTGAGAGGATCGGGGGTCTCGGTAGCCTAGTTGGGAAAACCACCCAACTGGACTATCGACGTTCGGACAACCCGACTGGACTATCGACGTTCGGACAACCCGACTGGACTATCGACGTTCGGACAACCCGACTGGACTATCGACGTTCGGACAACCCGACTGGACTATCGACGTTCGGACAACCCGACTGGACTATCGACGTTCGGACAACCCGACTGGACTATCGACGTTCGGACAACCCGACTGGACTATCGACGTTCGGACAACCCGACTGGACTATCGACGTTCGGACAACCGACTGGACTATCGACGTTCGGACAACCCGACTGGACTATCGACGTTCGGACAACCCGACTGGACTATCGACATTCGGACAACCCGACTGGACTATCGACATTCGGACAACCCGACTGGACTATCGACATTCGGACAACCCGACTGGACTATCGACATTCGGACAACCCGACTGGACTATCGACATTCGGACAACCCGACTGGACTATCGACATTCGGACAACCCGACTGGACTATTGACGTTCGGACAACCCGACTGGACTACCGACGTTCGGACAACCCGACTGGACTATCGACGTTCGGACAACCCGTGTTCGATTCCCCATGGCAGCAGTGTGAAATATACTTGTGGTTGGAAAAAAAAATACCCCCACGGTCGACCCAGCCGTTGGCAGAAATGGGTACCATGGTATTACTATGGGAGGTGTAGAATGTCGCCTCGCATCGTGAGTTTCGATGCTTGAGAGACACTATCCATAAATCTCAAAACATTTCTGGAAATGCAGCCGAGAACTTATGGATGTAAACTCGCTTGCTAAGACCCCGGTTCAAGTCTCGTACTTTACCTTTACCTAAACATTGAGAGGGTCGATCAACACAAACCTGTCGTCGCTTCTGACATTTCTCATGATGTTCAGGCAAAGATGTTGAACAGGTATGGAGAAAGAATGCATCCCTGCCTCACACCTTATTGTACTTCTAACCAATTTGATGATTCGCCCGCTATTCTGATAACAGTTTGCTGTTCATGATATAGTAAAAGTAAAGTAAGTAAAGAGCCCCCGTCACGCCAAGTGGCGTACAGGGAATATGGTGTTAGTGACCATAAATTTTACAGACCTTCAGCGCATGATTTTTGGGGTAATGTGGTTGGTATTACGCCCGTGCCGCTTCACTTTCCCAAATAAAAAAATCTGGTACCCATTTAAGGTTGGGTGAACTCGGAAGCCGTCGATTGGGATCGAACCCTACCTCTTGTCGTGATATAGTGATTCGATAAGTTGTATTGGTGGGTGGGAAGCTCATAGCTTACAAGATGTTCCAAAGTTTATGATGTTATACACAGTCAAAGGCCTTGCTTTAGTCTATGAAGCGTGTATGCAGTTCTATGTTGCATTCCCTACACTTCTCAAATATATTTCTCATGTTAAAGATGTGGTCCCATGTGCCTCTACTATGTCTGAATCCTGTTTGAGCCTACGTGACGTTCTTGTTTTAACGTTCTACTTATCCTATTTATGGCGATCAGCAGAAGGATTTTGCTGGGATGGCTTATTTGGGGCAACAGTGCTGTAGTTGAAACACAGCTTCGGGTATCCTTTTTTTGGAATGGGCTTGTACAATGACCTTTCCCAGGCTTTTGGCCAGTCTGCATTTGTCCAGATCTTCACACAGTGCATGGTAAACGAACGCTGGTGTTCCCTCCAGCTTGGATGAATTCAGCTGGAATATCATCACTTCCTGGTGACTTCCCTCTCTTCAGGTTTTTTTTTTTTTGCGGAACGAATTTCAACTAAAGTAGATTCTACTTCTTTTTCTTCACCTTCCGGAATTTTAGCAACTACTGAAAATTAGTATATAGATCTGCATTTATCAATTACAACTATCATATCTTGGACTTCCAGTTCGAAGATCGTGGAATGAAGTTCATGTCCTCTCGATCACTGCAGGATTTGCATTTGTGGACTGATCAAGTTCGGCTGTCCAATGCAGATTTCTGTGTTAAAGTTAACCTGATGTTAAGTTAACACTTAACAGATTTGTGTCGGTGCTACTGAGTCTTGCACATGGCAATATTCATCTTTGGCAGGTCAAGTATGTGAATGCGACCTTCCCCCTTCTTGATATTGATATGCGGATTACGTCAACACATTGAGTGCTGTTCAATGACAGTCATTGTAATTGTTTGACGCCACTTATTTACAAGTTACAATTCATTAATATGGACTGCTCTGCCAAGTCAATAGAAGGTTTCGCTTTATGGATTTAACACCATCGTTACCGTGTTTCGTGCGTTGTTGGCTGCGTTCACTAGATTATTCGATCGTTTGTTGGTACATCCATTGTTGTGTGTGGTACGTCATCATGATGGCTGATCGTATATCCCCTAACCGGCCGTACGATTATACTGAAGAGCGAAATGGCGGAGTTTTGTTCATGACTTTGCAGCCCCAGTATGACTCGCGAAGTTTCATTTTGGTTCATTTGGTTGTCTAGATTAAAGAGGATGACGATCAACATTTTCAGAAGGACGTGAACTTTCGGTCAATATGGCGGATATGCGACAGGAACCGTTAAAAGCTGTGTCTTAAAAGTGTCCCTTGTTGCAGTTTCCTTATATTCCAAGACCGACTTGCTGCCGGAGCTACTGAGTTAACTGCCCTATGCACACCGTGAGCTGTGCGTTTCATCCGTTTTGATCGTGTTTCGAGAATCCGATTGCTTACGATGAATGATGATATCCTTATATGACGGGGGCCAGATGGCTGTGTTCACTTTCTATACGGTTTCGCCTTATGTCGTCTAGCGTGTGCTGAGACTACTATGGTGGGGACTGCAGCTACCTTTCTTTGCTTGAGAGATGAGGCATTAATTCGGATGACTGCACTGACTCTGGCGGTTGAACAATTATGGATTTTAATTCGTCTGCAGTGATACCGGGTCCTTCCATAACTATAACCATAAGCTTAACTATCATAAGAAATCCACCAATCGTCTATAGTTGATCACATCTCTGATATAACCAAACTTTACCATATTTTACCAAATCAGACCTGACCACCAATACTATTCTCCCTTTGAATGCCTGAGTCCGTATCTGTGTCATTTATACGCTCGACATCCCACTGTTCAGCGTCATTGACTATGGCCGTGTACGTTGTTTGTTTACATATGTGCTCTCCCCGTGTGTTCCCCGAGCACAATAATAAACCGCTGTGTTAATGATTATGGGTGACTCTTGTTGTGATCTCTAACCTAGAAACAGACACGCGTGAAGGTAAAAGATGACTGGATAAAGGTGACAGATTGCTCTTTTATTCTCAATTTATCAACAATGGGATTTTACATCATCTTGTGCCGTACCCGTTGGCGTAGGCGACCATGTCCGTCCACAATCTTCTATCCACCGTACATGGTATCAATTCTGTTGTTGACTGTTTTCCATGCCATGACACTAAGCTATCTTGCATTTTCTCTCTTTGTCGACCGTGATCTCTCTTTCACTGTATTTTGCTAGTTGTAACCAGTTATTCAAGACTTCCTCTTCTCATGATGTGCTCGAAAAATGTTGATTGTTTCTTTCTGATGATTCTGCTTGCCTAGCAAGAAAATGAAGCAGACTTTTGTTAGTCTAGACCTCCCCCAAAGACTTCTAACTTACTGTCGTCAAGCCCAGCCAGTTGCAATCTTTCTGAGTCTACCCATTAAGTCACTGAGGCAAAAAAAAAAAAATATATATATATATATATATATAAGGCTGTGTCTAAAGCCATGCTAATGCTTTAGTTTACTGACTGCCATAATTTCCATGATCAAACTTCTTGTAGCTAAAGCCATGCTAATGCTTTAGTTTACTGACTGCCATAATTTCCATGATCAAACTTCTTGTAGCTAAAGCCATGCTAATGCTTTAGTTTACTGACTGCCATAATTTCCATGATCAAACTTCTTGTAGCTAAAGCCATGCTAATGCTTTAGTTTACTGACTGCCATAATTTCCATGATCAAACTTCTTGTAGCTAAAGCCATGCTAATGCTTTAGTTTACTGACTGCCATAATTTCCATGATCAAACTTCTTGTAGCTAAAGCCATGCTAATGCTTTAGTTTACTGACTGCCATAATTTCCATGATCAAACTTCTTGTAACTAAAGCCATGCTAATGCTTTAGTTTACTGACTGCCATAATTTCCATGATCAAACTTCTTGTAGCTAAAGCCATGCTAATGCTTTAGTTTACTGACTGCCATAATTTCCATGATCAAACTTCTTGTAGCTAAAGCCATGCTAATGCTTTAGTTTACTGACTGCCATAATTTCCATGATCAAACTTCTTGTAGCTAAAGCCATGCTAATGCTTTAGTTTACTGACTGCCATAATTTCCATGATCAAACTTCTTGTAGCTAAAGCCATGCTAATGCTTTAGTTTACTGACTGCCATAATTTCCATGATCAAACTTCTTGTAGCTAAAGCCAAAGTACCATGTCTTCACAGACAGCTCGAACTCCAACATGTGCCGTGAAAACATGCGAGCTCCGTACGTGCAGAATAACAGACCACTATGTGTCATTAATTGCTGCATCTCTTAGAAGAGTTCTCAATAACCAAGTTCTACACTTCTGGGAATCATAGAAGGAAGAGGTATGTGTTAGCACTCACAAAAAATGACAAATAAACAACAACAGAAAAAAACAAAGAACAATATATGGTCCGAAGCAGGATCGAACCCGTACTCCATAGCACTGCGCTTGCCACGAGAAGCCGAAAGTTTGGTACACTGCCACTCAGCTAATTAAAAAATTAGCTATTGTGAGCAGTGTCTTACATTAAGACGTTCTCATGACTATAGCATAGGGTTACGATCACAGATCGGAAATAAAAAACATTTATTATTATATTTATTAATTAATTATTTTTTTTATTTATTTATTATTATTTGTCTCCAGTTTTTGGAGTACGGGTTTGATCCTGCTTCGGACCATATATTGTTCTTTGTTTTTTTCTGTTGTTGTTTATTTGTCATTTTTTCTGAGTGCTAACACATACCTCTTCCTTCTATTATTCCCTATTGTCGCCTCGGAAGTTTCTCTATATAATAATATTTATTTATTATTATTTGTCTCCATTCTACACTTCTGCCTTAACGACCAAGGAGGTTTTGTTGCCAACCTTTGTCATGTATGATGACTATTGTCCTCCACTATAGTCCGCCTCTGATTGGGTCCGTGTGCGATATATTGAAAGTGATATATTGATATCTGCACGTATGTCAGAACCGTCCCGTCCCCACAAATTGCTCGATGTTGCTATGCTGTAGATAAAAACAATTTTTAAAAATATGATATGCATTAGTTTTAATTAAAGCGGTGTTTTATTACACGTAAAATGTATAGCTGAACTACAATCATCGTCAAGTATCGTGTAAACTGAAGTGGACGATTGTATCACTCCACACATTTCTATCTCTACATTTATTTAACGCGTGTTTTGTTCAATTCCTACTATTTTCTTAAACCGACTGGTTTCACTTCTCTCATAAAATGGGTTACATAAAATCTCTTTCATTTTAGCTTCGAATTGTAGATTTACAACAAATATAAGGCGCAGAACACCTCATGCAAAGGTTTCATTCTAAATACCATTCAATGAGTGGAGAAAAAGGAGGTAATGATAGTAGGAAATAAAAGAACACACAAATTAAACAAAACGTCTGGCAACCATGCAACGATTCTAGGATCGGTGGTTCACATAACCTTAACAAAAAAATTAGTTAAAAGCCACCACAACAGAAAAACTGACAGCTAATAACTGTAGAGTAGTCTAGTGTAGTAATTTGGAAAAAAAACATGATTATAATTGTTTCTTATTTAAATGAAAAAATATATAACATAATAAAACATTTTTATAACATAAATAATTTGCGATATGCGGATGACAGCAGAGACAAAGAATGAACTACAAAAATGATAGACACAATAACAAAAGAAAGCAACAAAAAAGGTCTCAGTCTGAATAGTAAGAAAACAGAAGTAATGGTCATATCAAAGAAACAATCATCACCATCATGCAGTATAAAAATAAACAGGAAAAATCAGAAACAAGTGCAACGCGTCAAATACTTGGGCACAACAATAACATCAGATGGAAGATGCACAACAGAAATAAAAAGCAGAATAGCTCAGGCCAAAATAGCATTTCAGAAAATGAAAGATATCTTATGCAACAAATATATGTCAATATAAATGAGAAAGAGAGTTCATCGGTGCTATATAAAACCAGTTCTGACTGATGGAAGTGAATCATGGACAGTAGACAAACAAATGAAAAGACGATTTAGAGGCCACAGAGATGGGATTTCTCAGAAGAATGTTGAAAGTTCCCTGGACAGCTCAAAAGACCAATAAGAACATTCTCCAAGAGGCCAACACAAAAAGGGAATTACTATAAAAACATCAGAAAGAAACAATCAACATTTTTTAGGCACATCATGAGAAAGGAAAGTTGGAAAACTTTTTTACAGCTGGCAAAATAAACTGAAAGAGAGTTTGCGGACGACAAAGAAAGAAATGTTGACCCTTCCCAACCACCATCAAGGGCGTTCTTCTCGAGAATGCATGGAAAAAGACCAAGAGGAAGACCCAAAAGAAGATGGATAGATGCAGTGTGACAGAGACATGTAACAACAAAGGAAAATCACTAATTCAGACAGTTCGAGCAGCTCAAGAACGACAAATGATATAACAAGGACACATTTTCGGTACCTGTGAGAAAGAGAAAAGAAAGAAGACAGAAGAAAAGAGAAAATACTGGATAGCTTGGTGACATAACATGGAAAACTGTCAACGACAGAACTGATACGATGCACTGTAGATATAAGATTGTGCAAGGACATGATCGCCTACGCCAACCGGTATGGCACTTGATGATGATGAATCATTTGTAAGGGAAAGATCTACATAAAATAATCTGTTAGTATTTGTTCATGCGTTATTTGGTGTCCTGCGCCCATGAAACATTTGTAAAATGTTGGGAAACAGCGGTTGTGGAAAGTAGTCATCGCCGGCACCACTATACATGGGGAGCCGCGATAGCTCAGTGGTTAGTGAACTGGACTACAAAGGACAAGGGGTAGGGTTCGATCCCAACCGACGACTTTCGAGTTCACCCAGCCTTTAATGGGTACCGGATGTTTTTCTGGGAAAGTGAAGCAGCATGGGCGTAATACCGACCACATTACCCCAAAAATCATGTGCCGAAGGTCTGTAAAATTTATGGTCACTAACACCATATTCCCTATACGCCACTTGGCGTGACGTGGGTACTTTACTTTTTTTTTTACCACTATACATGTTGTTTGTGAATATCAGTGTGAGTACACAGTCAACTATAGATTTACTAAGACCTGCTGGCAGAAAAGAAAACCAAAAACCCTCCAATTAGTCAACTTCAACTACAGAAGCTATACACGACCGACGTCACTCTACCCACAACCACCTCTGCTGGAAAAGTTCAAAACGTCACGCCAGCTGGAGGTTTACTTCGAATTTCCGCTCAGTCGGCAGTCCTGAGTAAATCTATAGTTGGCTGTGATGAGTGCATGAATACGTTCATGTGTTTTCCTTCATATCGCACTCACAAAACAAAAACACGAACGTATGCGTGTGCACTCAAGCGTGTGCTCGGTGATTCACCAGCAGATATCATTTATTAGATATAATGAAAGCATCATTTTGCGTTGATTAGCGGTATTGCTCTAATAACTGTCAGTATTTCAGTTCCTAGCCTAGCAGAGGTTCCCAACATATTTCCAACATTCCCTTGCTTTATCATGGCTACCTTTCTTAGCAATTCTATCCTTGCAGTTTCGTATGTCTCTTATGTATGTTATTAACTTTGTTCTCTGTGTGTTTATCTCACTTCTTTTGTTAATTTTCCTCGTTTAGACAACACACTTAGTTCTATTATCACGGACAGCAAGCGTTGGTTAATTTTGTATTTCTTTCATGGGCGAGCCTATCTTGCTTGATAAACAATATTAAGTGGCCCAAAATAGAAAGACAAACAAGTTCTTCAACTTAGAAAATTGGTTTGGTCACATTTATCTATCAGCTGAACTTCTCCCACTCTAGACAGGAGAGTAGCCGTACAACTGTATATCATTACCACTTAACTATTGAATGCTTGTTCTGGGAAATAAGGCGCAATAATAAACAAGGAGAAGACGCGGTAGAGAACTGGATAACGTACTGGACTCATAACGTTCACAGGTTCGGTTCAATCCTATAGGCGGGGTCTATGTTCACCAAGTCTTTGAGGATTTTCTGGGAAAAAGACATAGCTGGTGTTTTTCTGACCACGTTACTAAATAAAATTTGTGGGTGGTCGAAAAATAATGTCGCCATTTTCCATCTACACTAGCAAATTACAGACAATGGTTCATATAGCGCCCTGAAGAACCCACAAGAAAATAAAACACAGGAAACAATGATGTATATAGAGCGCGCTGAAGAATCTACAAAGAAGAAAATAAAATACAGGGAACAATGGTGTATATAGAGCGCCCTGAAGAACCCACAACAAGAAAATAAAACAGAGGGAACAATGGTGTATAAATATATAGCGCAAATAAAACACAGGTAACAATTGCGTATATATAGCGCCTGAAGAGTCCACAAAGAAAAGACACAGGGAACAATGCTTAGTCCGAACCTAAAATAAGACCCACATTTTCGACAGCATCTTGCCACGACAGAACAGCATTTCAGCACACTGCCAGCACAGCTTTAAGATGTGCTATTACTGACAGGTAAGAAAAAGACTTCTTAAATGTTATGTAGAGCCAGTTTTAACATATGGATGTGAATCATGGACAATTGGACAGCAGAAAAGAAAACCACTGGAGTCTGTAGAAATGTGGTTTTACAGAAGATTGTTAAGAATACAATGGACAGCTAAGAAGAGTAATGAAAATGTTCTGAAAGAGGTCAAAGCAAAATGAGAGCTAATTTCCAACATTAGGAAGAAACAATCATCATTTTTTGGCCATGTAATGAGAAGAGAACAGTTGGAATATATTGTGACAACTGGGAAAACTGAGGGAAGAAGAGATAGAGGAGGCAAAGAGAAAAAAAATAACAGACAGCTTAAGAGAATGGCTTGGCAGAAGGTCAACAGCAGAAATGATAAATAGCTGTCGAGATCGAAAGTTGTGGAGAGACATGATCACCTACGCCATCAGGCCCGATACTTGATGATGATTACTGACAGGATGAACTTACGTGTATCATGCCGTGCCTGTAACATACTGGTTTTGATAACAACTATGAAATATATTGATAAACAAATTGTATATCTTGGTGTCTTTGTAACAAGTATACATACACACATCCATACAAAAGGGCTTAAATATCCATCACCATCATCAACATTGTGTGCCGTCTCCGCATCGAAGGTTGGCTAACATGGAGCGCCATTCCACTCTTGTCTCTTGCACTGATGGTGCAGATTGTCATAGGTTGACTTGTCCATCTTTTGATTTTACTTGTCCATGTTAGTCTTGGTCTGCCTTTGCCTCTTTTACCTTGTATTTTTCTTTTCAATATTACTTTTATTAGGTTGTTGTATCTTTTAACATGCCCCAAAATTTTCATTTGTCTTGTTTGAATTGTGTTTAGTAGTTCTCTTTTTATTTTTAGTTGTTTTTAAACTTCATCGTTTGTTTTCTTTTCTTTCCATCCAATTCTACCTATTCCTTGAATCCACATTTCAAAGGCTTCAATTTTCTGTTCTGTTTACCTGTCTAATGTCCATGTTTCTGCACCATACAGGAATATTTAGAAGATGTAACATTTTGCTATTCTTAGTTTTAGCCTTGGTGTTATTTGTTTTATTGTTAGTATATTTTCATGACATTAAAATTACTTTTTGCCATACATATTCTTTTGTTTATTTCAGTTGTGCATTTTCCATCACTGGTTATAGTGTGTCCCCAGGTAGTTGTAGCTCTCAACATCTCACTCTTAGCGTCTTTTTACACCTGTCGGTCTACTATTCGATTCTTTCTCCTTTGTGTTTGCACACTGACCCCTGTGTTAACTCATCTGGTTCTGTGTACATTAACGCACTTTTTTGCACGATTTTCGACGTTCAGGACAGCCGCACTTGGTTGCGATATCATTTTGGATATGATAGGATAGTTTTATTTATTGTTGTCGTTTTCTTTAACACATTTCGATTGTTTTTGTTTTGGTTGTTTCGTTATCACTTTTGTGTGTGTGTTTTTTATTGTTCCTGATGAAGGCCTATTGAGCCGAAACGTTGTTTAGTCTGTGTCGTCCACTTGTCACGTAAAGCTTCTTACATACCATTTTTTTATATTTTTTATTTTTCCTAGTTGTAGCTCTCGACTATATCCAGATGTATTCCTTCAACTTTGATATTTAATTGTAGGTCTTGATAATTTTCTTTGTTTATGGTCATAGTTTTAGTCTTTTTGATATTCATATCTAATCCATATTTTTTGCTTGTCATGTTTATTACATTAAGTAATTGTTGTTAAATATTGGATTGAAAATATTAAATTGACACACAATAAAGAACTAAACAAGAGTCGTAATTTCCAGAGTTTTAGACTAAAGACAATCATAATAAAAACATGAATATTTATTACAATTGGAAACTTCCGAGAAGATATACCAATTATAGTTACGATACTAGTTCGGGCTGCCTATTGTTCTCTTTGTTTTCTCTTCTTATTTGTGATTTTTTTCGAGTGTTGTATAAATACCCTTGTCTCTGGTAATTTGTCTCTCGCATTGAAAGTTTCCATTCGTATCAAATATTCATTTATTTACTATCATTGTCCCTACGCACAAAAGTGGGTGTAATAAGGGTTTATTCCGTCGCTAGACGAAAGAGAATGTATTCTGTCTGGTTGAGCCGGCACTCAATGAAAGGCCCAAGTACCGACTAAGAAGCAAAATGGAATCCACAAGCTAACGACTTGTATTATTAGAATGAAACAGTATCGGGGGCAATGCAATGGTGTTTTCAGTCTTCATTAAGTGAACAATAATCGAGCCAGACTCACAATCAACGCTTTGCAAGAATCAGATTGACTGCTGCAATAGTTGATTGACTCTACAGGAGCGTCACTCCATCGTGTGCTCAAGTGGATGAATTGTCTGAAGGATATGAATGTTCTCAGGAACGAAGGAGCTTAAATGCGCACGGTGAGAAAGGTAGATAAGGACAGTAGACAATTAGACAACAGCTCGATGGTCTCTCTATCTCCACATGTTTGTATGGAAAGTGTAAAGAATAGGGCGGTCATGAAGTTGAAAGAACATACGGTGAAACTAAAAAGAGACAAATGGAAAGCCATGCTAAAAATATCAAATTTATGAAATTATATAGAGTGAAACTATTCTAAAAATACAAGGCCGCTGTTAATAGAACGAATACATGCACATATCCAGAGAGAAAGAGAGACAGGAGTGAATAAGAGAGAGGTAGAGATATGGAGAGAGAAAGATCTATTTTTCCCATCCATAACAAAAACAGGCGTGTTCGAAAACTTGTAAAAGTAATTTGTAGTTTGGCATCACCAGGGGAGAAAATCCTCTTCCATTATTCAAATTTAATCATCATGTTAGTGGTAGGTTTGCCCCCCCCCACCCCCTTTCATCGGAATCTCCCATGAATGTTGGCCAGGCTCTGGTGAGTCGAATGCTTTCCCTGCCAAATGAAAACTGCAAGCTTTCGTACCACCACGCTAATTACGCCAATCGTGACGTGGACAGGACATGAATTATTAACATCAACTTGGAGCTTGAATCTTCAAAAAAAACTCTCTGATTTTCCGACTCAGCGGATGGGTTCCAACAATTTTTTCTTGGACTGTCGTGTCGGATCCTAGTAATATTTTATGCAAACCAATTTCAGCATGTTTGAGAACAAATACTACTGTTTTTTTTTTAGCCTGGTACCTTTCTCTGTGTTGAGCACGTGGTGCAATGGATGCTCTGTATCTGTACTAATCTTCAGGTATGCTCGTGCTCTCCAGATCTTGATTCTGTCATCCATGGTTGGAAAGTCAAGAAGATACCTCATTGCTACACTGGGAGTGTCCCTCGTACATCCCAGGATAATGCGCATAGCTTCATTTTATATTTTCTCCAGCCTATCAATTTGAGTCGTACTGACAGTAAGAATGGCCAGGGCATACTCGATTGGTGCGAGGACTAATCCCTGGAACAGAAGAGTAAGTCGCCTCTGCTCGATGTTGGCAGCTGCCATGACCTTCAAGGCGGCTAATCCTTTGCGGGATTTTGTTATAACATGGTCGACGTGGTCCCGAAAACACAGGCTGCGATCAAACTTAACTCCGAGGTATGTCATCAACTTGTCCCTGGTCACCTCATCAGCTCCCATTCGTACTACCGGTGTGGTCGTATTAACGATATGATTGTTAAGGGAGAACCATGAAACTGATGCTTTATTAGGATTAACCAAGGCACCTGAAACCCCACACCAGGAAGAAATGCGATCGAGTTCGTCCTGCATTGTAAAGGCGATTCCCCGTCTGTCTCTTCCCTGTCGATATACCAGAATATCATCAGCAAAAGTCATAGTTCTTCCCCTCCCATCCAGCTGTTGGGCCGTAATTGTTATTGTGTACACGTTAAATAGAACTGGCAAATCATGGGTGGGCCGGGCAGAAGATGTCATCAAACAGGTCTGTGGGCTTACCAATATCAGCGTTGGTGAGGAGTGGATACCGGTGCCTACGTCATTCAAGGGGACTTTCTCATGTATTGTCACACTCGACAGGTAAAGTAGGGAACAGAACCCGGTCGTGGTTAATGCTGAGGTCAAAGGTCTCATCTGCGATAATACCGATGAGGAAGATGCAGTCATCTATACAGACGGATCTGTAAGACGACACGAAAGAAGTGCATGGGCATTTACAGCACGCTCGGCAGGCAGAATAGCCAAGGAAGACAGTGGTGCATACGCCATGACCACGAGTAGCATGACAATGGAGGTGATGGCAGTGACCAAGGCATTCAAATGGTTAGAGTCACAAGACTACATCCACGCATGTATACTGAGTGATTCGATGAGCATGATAAAAAAAGTGGAGGCGGGCTTTGTACGCATGCAATGGGTAGAGTCGTTGCAGAAATCCAAAATACGTAAGGTCACCTTTGTCTATGTCCCTGGACATGCGGGAGTACGGTTAAATGAGAGAGCGGACAGGTTGGCTAGCTGCGCTGTCGTTGAGGACGGGCAACCGATGGTTTGGGCGGACATCATCAATGCCCTTCGAGATGTGGGAAGAGCACGGGACTTCGACAAACACAGATCCACGTCACTTCTTCGGATGATGGAAATGGGAGTTAAGATGGGCACGGCCAGAAATGAGACACTTGGTGGCCGTGTAAGAAGACTTATCAATCAACATAGAACTGAAGTCGTCAGTCGCTGGACACTGAGGGAATTGCTGAGGAGGGGATCTGAGCACCTATGGACATGTTCGGAGTGCAATGATGATGACCCGCAAATAACTCAATAACTCAATAACTACTGTTTTGAACTTTGGAAGAAAATCCCGTATTCAAGTTGACTTCGTGAGCCGCCCCTGAAACGAATCTCTCTCTCTCTCTCTCTCTCTCTCTCTCTCTCTCTCTCTCTCTCTCTCTGCGTTCAGGACTCAATCATAGTAAGGATTCTAGACTCTCATATGAAGTCAGCTGTCAAGCTAAGTGTGTTGATCGCCCCCACAGACAGAACATCACAATTAGTGTCTGTCAGATCCACTCTGACTGAACACCCGTTAATACGTTGCACTGTGTTCTGCGCCAGTGGCCCAGTGCATCCGATTTCAGCCAGCATTTTATTCGGGTTTGCTTTCCCTAGCCTTTGATTGTCCCCAATCTTCCTGCAAGGTAGCAGATGATCTTTTCTGTAGGGGGATTCTGCCCTTAGATGGTCGGCCCTCCCAGGTTTACGAGCACCATCTGCCCGAGTCACTAGAGGTGACTAACACAGACGCGGACACACAAAGATGTGAGATGTGACTAACACAGACATGCACACACAAAGATATGAGATGTGACTAATGCAGACATGCACACAGCGATACGAGGCATGATTAACACTGACACACATCAAGATATACGACACATGACTAACATAAACATGCACATAAAGATATGAGATATAACTGACATTTACATGCACACACAAAGATATGACACATGCCTAACATAGACATGCACACAAAGATAAGAGATATGACTAACATAGATATGCACACACAAAGATATGAAATGGGACTAACATAGCCATGCACACACAAGGATATGAGATGTGACAAACACAGACATGCACACACAAAGATATGATATATGACTAACATAAACATGCACACAAAGATATGAGATATCACTAACCCAGACATGCACACACAAAGATATGACATATGACTAACACTGGTATACACTAAGATATGAGATATGACTAAACCCAGACACACATAAAGATATGAGACATGATTAACACGGACACACCGAGATATGAGATATGACTAACATGACACACACCAAGATATGAGCCATGGCCAGCACACACAAGCTAAGATATGAGCCATGGCTAGGACAGAAACACAGCAAGATATGAGCCATGGCTTCACTAAAAAACACCAAAAAATGAACCATGTCTAGCACAGAAACACATTAATGTGTCCATATGCTTGGGCTTGTTGTAGTCGGCAGACTCTTCTGAACGTGGGAATCACAGGTTTCGTTAAACAGTTGTCCGGAGATTTGAGAGTGCAGTCTGACCCATAGAACGTTCTCTTGCATGTACAGATTCCCGATCGACTGTTGACAGGTGTCGTTGAAACAGTTGTCCGGACATTTGAGAGTACATATGATGTCACAGCCATCAGAACACATCTGTTCGCACTGTAGCCCAAAATTAGCATCTGGACAAGTGTCATTACAGGTATAGCCAAGATGTTTACAATGTAGGCATTTTCCAGATTTTTCCTCAAATAAAGGACAGACACTGAGACAAGACCCGGAACAGTCGTGTCCATAGATCCCATCGTCCAGACAATAGGTCTGTTTGCACCTCACATACCGTCAGTGCACTGTCGGTCTGCGAAATGGTCGGTGAGAACTCAATCTTAATGTGTGCCATTGACGTTTGTGTTTTGACTACAATAGTGTTCACAGATAAATTAGGGTATGATATATCATTATACTGGAACACTACTCCGCCACTGTCAGAGAAAGCCTTTAGAGTGGCATTCTTTATCCGAATCATAGTGCTAGGTCGATGATAGATTCGAATGATGTGAGTCTTCTGGGGCGTGGCAAAGTTCAGATACCAGTAAACAGGATTGGTTCCACTTCTCCATTGTGTGTGTGTGTGTGCAGTCATTGTCATAGAGATTGGTCTTTGTTTTGCTATTAACTGCGGCCTCTGGTCCACATCCGTCTCCCGTATAACAAGCATCAAATGTTTTGTGCATTAAATCGGTCTGGTTTGTGTTCTGTTTGAGAGCCAGTTTCCGACCCCCGCCAATGTATTTGGAGCAGATATTTGCAACTATCGCCCTTTCAATCCGTAATTTGTTGATCAGACCAGCCCCAGGGCAGAAGGCATCAATCTCGTGCGGACTAACTACAAACCTTGATACATTGTTACATGAAGCAGAACCATTCAGTTTTACCGTGAAACTGTCCGGATATTTTAAGTCATTCGCATAAATCCTAAACCAGGAGCACGGCAAAGATTGATTGAGAGTTGCCTCAACTGATGTAGAATCTGTATCCGCATTACATGAGGTGTCGTTGCCATCAAACAGGAAAGTAGGTTCAGATTTTTGGGCATATTTGCAAATAAAATCCAACTACCGACACTGGGGTCCGAGAATTTTGTGCTGACAACTGTCATTGTTTGGGCATGTCCCTTAGTTTTGTCACAAACTAAGCCATTATAGCAGTGACATTGTAACGTACAATTTGTCCCAAACCAACCGGCTGCACAAGTAAGGTCATTAGCTTCCATTGTTGCTAACGAAGCCAGCGAATAAAGACTTGAACTACAGCGATGGTTAACGAACTGTGTACACACATTTATTATCAAACCCGTGTTTACATTTCAAAAAAATCCGCCATCTCACTGTTGTAACAGATAGCGTGAAATTCTCTAATAGAATGAGATAAACCGTTGGAGACAAGGAAAGTCAACATTGTTTACATGGCTTGGGCGCAAGAAGCGTCCATTTTGGTTTGGATACCATGATTCGTCGTATCACACTATCTCCTGCTATATCGGTACACACTGTCATCGCTTCTCCTGTCCATCTTTTGTTATTATCATTTCGTTTTATTTGTTTCCTGCATGTAAATCGATTAACTTGTTCTTTTATTCTTTCATGCTGATTTTCAGCAAATTACTCTTTTTTTATGTGTCTAAAAACTGTATTTATCCTTTTTGAGTTCTATTTCATTTAATGATTGCTTCTTCATTGTAATAATGAATGCAGATTTTAGTAAATTTTTATTACATTTTAACGTTTTGTTCTTGTTGATGTAATGTCAGAATTTGATACAGGTAGGAGCCCTTTGACTCATTGAGTGGGGCAGGTCGCAACATCTTTCTTGACCTTCCCGTCTTTTACTGGAGAAGTTCAACGAGTCCCAGGCTATTCTGGGAAACTACTTGTCTTGTCTATAGCTACTGCAATATTAGGTCTTCTCTATTAGTCAAAGAACACGGCTTCTTGTTAGATTCGGTTAGACCAACCTGTTTTGACTCAGGCTGTTACCAGGCAACACCGACAAGGAGGTAGAACTGCTAGGTCTTGGTCAGCTGATGGTCCACCGATCCTGCTGCTACTAATCTCCCGCAGTAAGTTTTTTTTTCACTCAAAGCCAATGTATAAGTTTACACATCGTGTCTTGTGATATGAGGAATATGATGTAAACGTCAATATTTCTGTACCTATCCTCTCTTTTACGGCGCAGAGTTTTGCATAATAAATGTCTAGGGTCTACTTCAACAATCTAGAGTATATATATACTTCAGTCGAAGAGCATAGACCCACAAACTGCTTGACATAATCATCTATTTATACTTATGAATAGACATAAGTATTAATCCGGAGATGCAGTAAAGCTGCGATCATCATCGTCATCATGTGCCATACCGGTTGGCGTAGGCGATCAATTCAATCCACAATCTTCTATCTACAGTGCATCGTATCAATTCTGTTGTTGACTGTTTTCCATGCCATGACACCAGGCTAGACTAATCATGTCAAAACACAATTTAATAAAGCTGGGATAGAAGTGAAACATGGAACAGGAAAATAATTGCAGTGCTGCATTATAGTTGGTAGAAGCAAATAGGGTGCTGTACTCCTACAAGGTATGGTGACTGCTTTACACACAAAATAAAAAATGATATTATCATCACCATCATCATCACCATCATCATCATCATCATCATCAAGTACCGGGCCTGCAGGTGTAGGTGCTCATATCTCTCCACAACTTTCGATCTCGACAGTTATTTATCATTTCCGTTGTTGACCTTCTGCCAAGCTATCCTCTTAAGCTGTCTGGTATCCTTTCTCTTTGCTTCCCTCTACATCTTCGTCCCTCAATTTTTCCAGTTGTTACAATATATTCCAGCTGTTCTCTTCTCATTACGTGGCAAAAAAAAAGATGATTGCTTCTTCCTAATATTGGATATTAGATGTCATTTTGTTTTGGACTAATTTAGAACGTCTTCATTACTCTTCTTAGCTATTCATGGTATTCTCAACATTCTTCTGTAAAATCACATTTCTACAGACTCGAGTGATTTTCTTGTCTGTTGTCTTATTGTCCATAATTCAATTCCATATGTCAAGATAGGCTCAACATAACATTTAAAAACTCTTTTTCTTGTTTCTTTTGTCAAAAATGGATTGCATAATATCTTCCTCATTTTTTGGAAAGCTGCTTTTGCCTGAGCCATTCTGCATCCCACCTCTGTTGTATATCTTCCGTCTGAGGTTAACAAAGTTCCAAAATATTTAAATTCATTTACCTGTTTTAATATTGTTCCACTTGTCTTTATTTTGCACTGAGGTCATGTCTTTTTTCTTTGTTGTTACTATTACTTCTGTCTTTTTGCTATTAAGGCTGAGTCCTTTATTTTTGCTTCATTTCACTATAATGTCTAACATTTCTTGTAACTCCATTTTCACTCTTAGCGATTAAGACTGTATCATCAGCATACCTTAGATTATTTATGTTATGACTTCCGATTGTTATTCCAGGCATGACAACCTTGTCTAACACCCTGTTTTATTTGTTGACACATCCCCAATTGATTTCAAGTTCTTATGGCCGCTGTTTGTTGCCAGTACATGTTCTTTATTTTATTCTTAGATCTTTGCTGTCTACGTTTATGCCTTCTACAATTTTGATAATTTCTTGGTGCTTTACTTTGTCGAATGCTTTGGTATAATCTATGAAACATAGGTATAGATCTGTTTTCACCTCTATGGCTCTTTCTACTAAAGATCTTATGATGTATATGGCATTACTCGTTCCTTTACCTCTAACAAAACCACACTGATTTCTGGACTGATTGTGTTTCGCACTCTTCGCATGATGATTCTTAGTAATATCTTAGTCATGTGACTCATAAGGCTTACTGTGCGAAGATCATCGCATTCAATCGCACCCGATTTCTTTGGTAGGGCTATGAATATTGATTTGGGCAGGTCGTCTGCTATATATCCGCTGTTGTAGATATCTTTCAATATACCTGATGAAAAAGATATCCCGTTGCAAAAAAGTGGTAAGAAGAATGATTAAATGACGTAATGTATTCATATATTAGAATGATTGTTCGGGGTTTTTTATCATTATTATTATTATCATAAAATAAAATCACACGATACTTGATTATTATGAAAGGGCATCACTGGTTACTTGGTTGTTATGAAAGGACATCACAATTTACTTGATTATTATGAAAGGACATCACCATTTACTTGATTATTATATAAGGACATCACAATTTACTTGATTATTATGTAAGGACATCACAATTTACTTGATTATTATGTAAAGACAATTATGTAAGGACATCACAATTTACTTGATTATTATGTAAGGACAATTATGTAAGGACATCACAATTTACTAGATTATTTTGAAAGTAAAAAAAAAAAAGTAAAGTACCCCTGTCACGCCAAGTGGCGTATAAGGAATATAGTGTTAATGACCATACATTTTACAGACCTTCGGCACATGATTTTTGAGGTAATGTGGTCGGTATTACGCCCGTGCCGCTTTACTTTCCCAGAAAAAAAATCCGGTACCCATTAAAGGCTGGGTGAACCGTAAGCCGTCGATTGGGATCGAACCCTACCTCTTGTCCTTTGTAGTCCAGTTCACTAACCACTGAGCTATCGCGGCTCCCCGATTATTATGAAAGGGCGTCACAATTTACTTGGTTATTATGTAATGACATCACAATTTACTTGATTATTATGAAAGGACATCACAATTTACTTGGTTATTATATTAAGAGTATCGCATGTTACTTCGTTATTATCATAATAGTGTCAAAGTTTACATCAGTATTGTTATTAGAGAATAAAAGTTACTTTACTATTATAACAAGAAAAGTTGCACTTTACTGTTATGTTCCGTTTTTGGAATCAATTACACCTCAGTCAGGAACGGGTTATTTAGTTATTATAGTAAGAGAAAACAGAAGTCGTGAATGTCGTGAACTATAGAAGGCAGACAACTAAACAGCAGAGGCGAACAGAAGAGCAAAAGACCGCAAATTATATCTCCCCTCGACGCTGAAAGGCAGATGAGGAAGGAAAGAAGAAGAAGAAGTAAGAGAATCACAGATTACTTAGTGTGGTAAGACAATCACATATTACTTAGTTATTATAGTAAGAGAATCACATATTACTTAGTTATTATAGTAAGAGAATCATAATTTACTTAGTTATAATAGTAAGAGAATCACAGATTACTTAGTGTGGTAAGACAATCACATATTACTTAGTTATTATAGTAAGAGAATCATAATTTACTTAGTTATAATAGTAAGAGAATCACAGATTACTTAGTGTGTTAAGACAATCACATATTACTTAGTTATTATAGTAAGAGAATCATAAATCACTTAGTTATTTTAGTAAGAGAATCACAGATTACTTAGTTATTATAGTAAGAGAATCACATATTACTTAGTTATTTTAGTAAGAGAATCACATATTACTTAGTTATTTTAGTAAGAGAATCACAGATTACTTAGTTGTTATAGTAAGAGAATCACAGATTACTTAGTTATTATAGTAAGAGAATCACAGATTACTTAGTTATTATAGTAAGAGAATCACAGATTACTTAGTTATTATAGTAAGAGAATCACAGATTACTTAGTTATTATAGTAAGAGAATCACAGATTACTTAGTTATTATAGTAAGAGAATCACAGATTACTTAGTTATTATAGTAAGAGAATCACAGATTACTTAGAAATGAGATACTGGCATAACAGTCCCACATACGGCCCATAAGTAGACATTTATATATTAAGTAGACGGGGATAGAGAGGTAAGACAGAGTGAGAGTGAGAGAGAGAGAAAGAGATAGAGAGAGAGAGAGAAAAAAAAAAACAAATGTATTAATTCACTCGAAAGAGTATTATTGAGTGTATTTTTTGTTCATTATCGACAACATTTTAACAACATCTGATGCACATGTTATTATAAGTTCTTGTATATTGTAATAAGTTTATAAGTTTATACGGGTACTATTATTATTATCGGTAACAACTACCTTTCAACTCGTGCATAAGGTATCATCGGAGCCGCGATAGCTCAGTGGTTAGTGAACTGTCCTACAAAGGACAAGAGGTAGGGTTCGATCCCAACTGACGGCCTTTAATGGGTACCGGATTTTTTTATGGGAAAATAAAACGGCACGGCGTAATACCGACCATATTACCCCAAAAATCATGTGCCGAAGGTCCGTAAAATGTATGGTCACTAACACCATATTCCCTATACGCCACTTGGCGTGACTGGGGTACTTTATTTTTTTTTTTTTTTAACGGTATCATGTCTGTAAAAATGATTTTCCTCAAATAACGAAATATAGAATCAAAAGCGTCACGCCGAAGTCGGATGTTCCGGTTTATAAGACACAGATAACGTGGATTGGTTAACTAGTAACACATTGCCAGTTATATGCCCGCATAGCGACCTCCTCATGTGAAGAAAGGTAGAAGAAAAATAAACGAAACGCAGAAGAGGAAAAGTAAGAAGATAAAGGGACATAGAAATCCAGATTTTCCATTCTTTATATATTTATTATCTTCATCTTGTTATTCATCTATCGTTTCTTCTTAATTATGTTTTTCTACTCCATTTGTTATCTCATCATTTTCCTCCTCGTTTAATCCTAATTGACATTCTTCGTCGTCTTCTTTTTATTCCTTCACCATCTTTTGCTTCGTTGTTTAAAACATTGTTTCTCTTCTTTGTCATCCTTTTTTCTTCTTCATAATCTTTTTTTCGTTATCTTCTTTTTTTTCTGCATTTCTCCTTCGTCATCACTTTGTTCCTTTCATCTAATTTTATTCTTTTTTTATCGTGTATATTTATATTTTCGTTTCATCTTCTTTATTTCATCTTTATTGCCTTTTTACCCGTCTGTTTTAAATCTTCTTTTACGTCTTTTATTCATCATTATTGTCATCATTATTTCGCTCTTTTTTTCACTTTTTACTTCAAAGTTTCTTTTCTATTTAGTTTCTATCTTTTTCATCTTTTCCGTTTTTTCCTTAATATTTTCATTCACATTTTTCTTTTTTCTTTTTTATCCATCATCGTTTCCTTTTTTCTTCATATTCTCTTTGATTTTTCTTTTTCTATACTACTTACCTCTTCTTTTCTTTTACTTCATCGTTTTTTTTTTGCTGTTTTTTTTTTCTCAACTTTTTTATACTCTTCCTGAAGTTCTTTTTTCATTATTTACTTCTTTTCTTCTTCATTCTTTTCAACCTCTTCTTCATCGTTGTTTTATTAGTCACAATCTCTTTTGAGTTTTATTATTGTTTTACTTCATCTTGTTCGATTTCCTTTACATATTTTTTTTTCTTCGTCGTCGCCTTCCTTTTCGTCTTCGTCGTCGCCTTCCTTTACTTCTTCGTCTCCTTCTTTCTGTTCGTCTTTTAGTCCTCTTTAAAAAAAAAATGTCTTATTCTGCATAACAAATTTGTTTTTACTTTTTTTTTTCGTTCTTTTCTTCTTCATCTTCTATCCTTCCTCTGCTGCCGTTGGCATCGAGGGGAGATACAATCTGCGATTCTTTGCTCTTCTGTTGGCCTCTTCTGGTGTTATCCATCCTAGTGACCCTAGTATTCCCTCTATCCATCTCTTTCTCGGTCTTCCTCTTAATCTGGTGTTTTCGTAGCGTGTGTTTATGGCTCTTTGAGTCATTGTTAGTTCTTTTTGTCTTGTTATGTTGCCGAACCAATTTATCTGTTGTTTCTTTATGTATTCGAAGGTTAGTTCAATTTCGAGTTACTTCCTCAGGTCAGTGTTTCTTACTCTGTCCCTTAAGCTGTTTCCTATCATTCTTCTGACACATTTCATTTCGGTGGTCGTTATTTTTCTTATTGTTCTAGAGTCCAGCGTCCAATTCTGGCACTGACAGCACAGAGTTGGTAGAAAAATTGATTTGTATATTGCCCTTTTTGCTTCCGTAGTTATTGCTTTGTTTTTCAATAGTGTTGATACTTGGCCTATAACTTGGCATGCTTTGTTACACCTTATATCTATCTCTGTCTCTTGATTTTTGTCTTGTGTTAACGTGCTACCCAGATATTTAAAATTGTCTACTTGTTTCAGAATCGTATTATCTATTATAATGTTTAGTTTTTCTTTCTTTCTCGCTATTGCCATTACTTCGGTTTTGTTTATGTTGATCTTCATGTTGTATTGTTTACAAGTGTTGTTTAGCCTGTTGATAGGTTCTTGCAGGTCCTCAGTTGTTTCATGTATCAGAACTTGGTCGTCTGCAAATAGTATTTCATTTATTTCGCCCTCTCTTCTGTTGTTTTCTGGTAGGTATATTTCGTTCTCTTTTGTTATGTCTGTTTTGTTTTCTTCGCAGCTTTCTTTTTTTTATCATTCTGTCTCCATATTTGTCTTTCTTCTATTCTCCTTTTCTTCTTTTTCTTTTTCTTCTTTATGATTATATTGTTCTTAATTTTCTTTGTTTCTCGTCATCTAACTCTTCTTTTGATTTCTCTTTTTCTTCTATTTCTTCTTCATTGTATTACTTTTTTTGTTGTTCATCAATTTCTTTTTCATATTTGGTTCCTTTTTCATTGCGTTTTTCTTCATCTTCAACATTTTGGTTTCTTTCTTCTTTATCATCGATTTCTTTTACATTTATTTTTTCATTTTTTTAAATTCACAATCTTCTATTTCATTTTTTGCTACATTTTTTTCATCACTGTTTAATTCATTGCTGTCAATATCTTCTTATTTTCCTTTCCTTTATCATATAGTTTTTTCTAGTAACTTCTTTTCCCTCTAGATTTGTCTATAGTCCTGTACTGCCACGGCTTGTTTGAGAAAAGCGAGCTAAGTCATCGGAAGAGTCAGAATTAGAAATGATGTTGGCAAGAGATGTATTGGGCATTAAATCGCACATTCTCTCTCTCTCTCTCTCTCTCTCTCTCTCTCTCTTTCTCTTCCCCCCTGCAATCAAGACTCAATCAGAATAGGATTCCAGACTCTCTCATGAAGTCAGCTGTCTGTTTAAGTGAATCGATTGCCCCAAATAGTTTCTCATCCAGGGAGGTAGGCATGATCCAATCGCACATTCTCTCTCTCTCTCTCTTTCTCTCTCTCTCTTTCTCTCCCCCTCTGCGATCAAGACTCAATCAGAATAGGATTCCAGACTCTCTCATGAAGTCAGCTGTCTGTTTAAATGAATCGATTGCCCCAAATAGTTTCTCATCCAGGGAGGTAGGCATGATCCAATCTCACATTCTAAACTACCTACAGAGACAAAAGATAGAATGGTTTGATCATCTAAAAAGAATGCTAAGAGATTATATACCGCACACAACTTTTGTTAAAAGAAGAGATGGAAGAAGTACCCAGAGTAAGATAGACTGACAACATCCGAGAAGTACTACAGCAGCTTCAATTGGCAATGACTGAGGCCTCTAAGGCTGTCAAAATGGCTACAGCTAGAACTTTATATCTCCCTCGACCCCCAAATGGGCATAAGATGAAGTGAAAGGAGAGCAGTGGACCGACACAGCAATCTGCGTCATTCTTGCCAACTTACACAGGAGAACCGTTCCACCTACGCTTCATATGCAAAGTTTGGCTCATTATGCACATTTCTGCCTCATTTGATCTTTATCAAGTTGTCTATGATTTTTCTCTTCCCCATTCATTCAAGTGTTAGTACCCACATACTTTTCATCATTTTTGAAGAATGTGGTCAGCACTACGCCAGTATCATCTTTGTTTTCCAGATAACAAACGTGTATACATTTAAAGGCTTGGTGAACCTATTACACTCCATTGATCGAGATCTAACTCGATATCCTTTCCTCAGAAAGCTACAGCTCTACCCGACCAACAAATATCTTCTCATTAAAAAAAAACTGATTAATATATTATGCACTAAAGGAAAGTATATATGGTCCTCTTCGTCTTGTCAGAAGGTTTAGTGCAGGATACTGTGTATTTTTTTTTTGGAGGCTTTGTTTTTGTTGAACAGCTTCTCTCGTGGCTGATTCTACCAATGTTTGACAAACACACTCAGCCACAGAATGAGGACACGTCAGTCCCATTGATCCACATATTTTTCTATCTTTTTTCATGACTCTTTTCTATTCCATGTTTTGCCATAGTACTGGCTAAAATGATGATATGCCATTTTTTATACAGGCTCTCCATGATGTGCGATCTTTTGCCAGATATTTCCAGTCATTTTCAGAGATGGAGAAGTCATTCAGAGATGGAGAAGTCATTCAGAGATGGAGAAGTCATTCAGAGATGGAGAAGTCATTCAGAGGATGATTTATAGATATCTCTATATCGTAGTTTAGGTCTGCCGATTTGTCTTTTTCCGTGTTTTAGTTGACCAAAGAGTGTTTGCTTAGGAATGCGGTTTTCTTCCATTCGATGGACGTGCCCCAGCCATCTTACCCTTTGGCATTGGACATGATTGTTTGGGTCTTTGCATATTGCAGGACTGCTTAGTGTGTTACTTTGTTCTGTCATTTGATGTGTATTATTCAGCGGAGACAACACATGTGGAAGATATTTAGTCTTTTTTCATGATTTGAGTTTGTTGTCCAGGTTTCATATCCATATACCAGTGTGCTGAGCACACTGTTCTGATATATAAAAAATCGGCTGTAAAGATGGTGGTACCTAGGTCAAGTTCTCTTGATCGCTGCAGTAAGTGCAATCGAGATCTGATTACTTTCGGTTCTCTGTTGAACTTTTCTGCTTTAAAGTAAGAGTGATGATCTTCTTATTACATCTGCGCCGCTAAAGCGATGTTGTACGCCGGCAACAGTCCAGTTTTGACAAATCAAGTGTTGTGAATGCGACCTTCCAACGTCTAGACTTGATCTGCGCTTTACGTCACATTGGTGCTGTTCATGGCCGCTGTTGGAATTCCTTGACGCAAGTCATTTCCATGTAACTTATCAATGTAAACTACTTCGTCAGCAGCAGTTTTATCTCTTTACGGAATTTGCACAGTGTTTTCTTCGTCTTAGGCTGCATTTAATAGAGTAATCAGAACTCGAAAGGGAGCGAAATTGTGTGTACGACTTTTTTTGTGTGCTACGTCATCATAATGGTTCATCGTATATCCCTAGACTCTAGACCGGCCGTACGCTAATCTTACGGTCGGTTGTTTGATGTGCGACGGGGATAATCTGACGACTAACTGTGTGTCTATTTGTTCGGAATTGGAGTCAACAACGATGGCCTAACATCATCAAGCGCTCTACATTTTTTTAAAAATGTGACGATCATCATTTTCAAGAGGACGTGAACTCCCGGTATATGGTGGATAGGCGGCGGGAACAATTGAAGGCTATGCATGAAAAGTGTTTCTTGTTGCAGTTTCCTCATGTTCCAAGTCCGGCTTGTTACAGGAGCTTCTGAGTTAAGTGCTCTGTGCACACCGTGAGCTGTGTGTCTTATCCGTTTTGATCATGTTTCGATATTCCAATTGCTTTCGATGAATGATGATCGTGTATGACGGGGAAAAGTTGGCTGTGTTCGCTTTCTGCTCGGTTTCGCCTTATGTCTTTTGGCGTGTGCTGGGACTGCTATGATGGGGACTGCAGGCACCTTTCTTTTTTTGGGAGATGAGATTCGGATGATTGCGCTGGCACTGGCGGTTGAGCAATTATGGATTTTAATTCGTTTGCGGTGATACCGGGGCAGATTATACCAAATAACCACATAAAAAATCTGGTCTTTAGTTTTAATTTCGTGTTGTTCTAAACACTTTCTGTGAGTTTGCAGAAAGGAAACATGTATGCTGTAGAATAAAAATATATATTTGCCTCTGTTCTTTTTGTCCTCCTTTACATTACACCATTGCAAAAATATATGGTCATTGCCACTGCACTGTAGTTTGCTTCAAAGGTGATAATTTGTGGGGTGATTACAATTTTTATGAACTCATTTTTTACGGTTCTTTTTATAATTTCTTCTTACATTTGATTGCTGCCGCTTATCGTGGATTGTCTGTTTCCTTGTGGTCATGTTATATTCTCAAAGCCTTTAATTTTTTTATTTTCTATATGTATCTAAGAACATACATTCCTTATATAACTGAAATAAAACCTTGATGTTTGCACTGGCTAAACTATTACTCTCTTGTGTACAGGTCATTGTGCATCTTTTGTGGAGGAACTAAAGTGGGCGCAGACGCGTTGGTTTGGGGTCAGCTGTGATGTCAAGGCCCCGTGACATCCGTCATCATCATTTAGGTACAGGGTTGTCTTCCCTCTTACATTCCTACTAGTTTGCTGATTACATAAATTAGGCTGTCGTCGGGACTACGCCGGAACTTGTTCTGTTGTGATTTCTTGTATAGCGAGGTAGGCATTTAAAAACAATGTGGGCTTCGACAGGGCACCAAGGACACATTCTTGGAAACAACCGCAGCGAAAAATGCAGATGACGTAGAATTGAATGAAAAGAAAGACTATTAGACCAGGGGTAAACCGAGACGAAGAGACTGAAATAACCAGCCAGATGCTTGGGCCGATGAGAAATGTTACCTACATCTCCGTACGATGAGATCCAGAAACATGATCAAGAAGAATGAACAAGACAACCTATAATGATAAAAGTAAATTTTATCCTCGACTGATGATATTATAGATTAGCATAATATAGTTAATAGAAATTAGGATGTGAACGGTATTCCTATGTATTAACTGGATATTAACTGGAACACAAGTATAGCCAAATACCAAAGAGTAGATTTAATGGAAATCAGAAGTGCAAGAGATTGGAAAATCCATGATTGCTAACAGTCCAATGCTGGTGGATGTTTTTAATCAGCTTCAACTTCAAAATTCCGATTTCAGGTCCCGCGATTGTTTTTTCTTCCCAATTAATCCCGAATATAGAGTAGACAGAAGAATGTTGAGAGTACCATGGACAGCTAAGAAGAGTAATGAAGATGTTCTGAGAGAGGTCAAAGCAAAAAGAGAGGTAATTTCCAATATTAGAAAGAAACAATCATCATTTTTTGGCCAAGTAATGAGAAGAGAACAACTGGAGTATATTGTAACAACTGGAAAAATTGAGGGACGAAGAGATAGAGGGAAGCAAAGAGAAAAATAACAGACAGCTTAAGAGAATGGCTTGGCAGAAGGTCAACAACAGAAATGATAAATAGCTGCCGAGATCGAAGGTTGGGGAGAGACATGATCACCTACGCCAGTAGTACTTGATGATGATGATAGTGTAGACGGGATCAAGAGTCTAATTCTACCTTCTATCTTCATTCATCCTCCCCACTGTTAGTGCCGTTAAGGTTTAACAGAGAAAAGTTACTTTTTTTTAGCTTTCTGAACAACGCTGGTTGTGTTGTGAGTTGTTGTCATCTTGAATTGAACTAGTTAATTATAAGATGTTTGTGAATTGCAATCAATTGTCGACAAATTGAGCTACTACCCCATTGTACAAGCTGACCAAAATTATCAGCAACAAGTTACCTTAACTGAGTCAGTGTTGAGTAATAACTTTGGCAGTTAAAGTGCAAGTACGGTACTTGTACTTTACGGAGATGTAAAGAAGAAAGAACGAAGGAACGAGAAAGAAAATGAAAGAAAATGGAGGAATGGCCTTGTCAGATAGAATACTAGAAAGGGAAATATTAAGTAATAAATAAATATCCGTTATCAACTCGCTATGTTCACGCTGGTGTGTGCAAAGAATCTTCTCCCCTTACACTTAATGATGGCGCAAAATCAGTCAATCTTCGGTCTCATGATGATGAATAAACACATAATTGTAGAAGACAGCAACAAAAAACCACTGGAATGCAACATCAATTAACTGTAAACAAACGAATGATCGCATTGTGATAAGTCTTGGTTTTTATTCAATTGCGTTCAATTCTCCTTTTAAGTTATAATTATTAATTTTTTAAGTGCAGCCGTTATTTTACAAACGCGTTTTAAAGTCGACATGTCACATTTTTTGGTGGAGCTATTTCCCTTTTCTTAAGATCCATAGAGTTAATGAATAGACATTACCTTAGATAACAGCCAGGAGACGCTAACAGAAGGGGAATAAAGAACATTTGTGGCAGTCGTAAACCGATAATAATGGTTTCAGGGACTGAAAATATGAAAGACTGTTATTAAGTGATTTTTTAATCCCTTTCTATGTGCACCAACTCTTGTCCACGTTGTTCATCTTTGTTTCCTCTTACTTACGCCAGAATGTTCTTGGTCTATTTCCCTTTCGTTCCCTTTGGGGTTTTCACATTATGACAGTTCTTGTGGATTGTTTCTGATTTTTCTTTGAGCACATGCCTTATCCAATCCCATCTTCTACCATAATATCAATGCGCATTACTTCTCATACTACA